>JAWMAG010000006.1:19860000-19917500 GCA_037013455.1 Ceratitis rosa
GTCGAACTTTCTAAAATGTTATTTAAAAACTTTCCCCTCCACACTTACATAAATACATATCTTCATAGATTACCTACATAAGCACAATAAATTCAGCTTATTCAACATATTACAAAAGTTCATAAAAATTTACATATGAAAATATATTAAGTCATTCTAACCAATTTTTGCACAAACACAAATACATACACATACTCGTAAATTCTCACACTCGCGCAACAAACTTTTAGTCAATCTGGTTTTCATGTGGTTCTTGTTTTTATTTATTTTTTTTTGCTTTCCGTGGAGATTTCACAGATTTTTATGACTTGTTAAACTGGTCTCAACCCTTGAAAGCATTAATATTGTGTTTCCTTACGCCCAGTTCTCCTCGCATTTCTACCAACAAAACAACCAAACAAGAGAAATTACTTTTTCTTCCGACTTTTCGGTAACACTACCTTTTGGCCAACCATTCAAAAGGCTTCGAGCAATTTAAATAAAAGAAATGTGTTGATGTTTTTTTTTTGTATTATTTTTTACTGTTTTATATATGTGAATATATGTAAGGCTGTTAAAAACACTCAATTTCAAGTATATTTTCCTTAGCAATTCCTAAGTACTGCTTTGTGCTTTGACGCGCCAGTCCACTTTAAGTGCAAATAAATATTGCTTTCGGTGCTAATCGAAAATTCAAAAGTTTCTTGTTCAACTTTGCAGTAGAAGAAGAAGCAGAAAAAGTAGAAAAAATGAGGAAGAAGCAATAAATCTACAATGAGGTAATAAGAAATGATGGCGATTCACACATCTATACAAACAAACAATGCAATCATGCTGTTTGTAGCATACATTGAGGCGCTAGCAAAAAATACTCATTGACACTTGTGCCCTTTTTTAGATATGACTTTAAAAGCATTCGCCATCAATTCTATTAACGAAATAAGTAAAAAATATATATGTATGTATATAATCAAAGGCATAATAATGAAAACGTGATCAACCAGGAGTAGAATGGCAAAAGTAAACGAAATTCAAAGTAACCAGAATTAAATAAAGCAAAAAATTGCATACAAGAAAAAGTGGCTTAAATATGTTTCAGTATAATAGGCGTAGTAAAAAGAAATCCATTATTTTTCCAATAGATAGGATTATTTATCTGTATCTCGCGTTGTTTAAGTCCGATCGGATTCGGCTAGATGGCGTTAGAAAGATAACATTTCGTACAAAAAAAAACTTTCTGACAGTTTTATGATTGGTTGATTCAGTTTTGTTTGAGCTTTCGTCAAAGATGAACACGCTATATTTTATAGTTTTTCTACATTAAGGACGAAAACGCATGCCAGGTGGCTGAATTATGTTTATATTTATGCTATGTTTAGCGATTATGATCCTGATACTGTAACAGTCAATCATGCACAATTTCGGTTTCATTCCCGTAATTTTGATGTAAAAGAAGCGAATTGTCGAAAATGTCGATGAAATCATGTACACTGCCTAGTCCGACCGTCATGTAAGCACTATTTCGATTGCCCAAAAGATAAAGATTACACAAAAAACCGTTTGGAACTATTTGAATTAGGCTGGATATGAAAAGAAAGAATTAAACCATTCAATTTTATGCAAAAATAATGGATTTCTTTTTACTACACCTAATTTATGTACGTTAACATGAATACAAACACACATTTGTGTAGAAAGAAATATTTTTATTTTAATTTTAAGAAGGCCATATATATGTCAGATCACCGTATTACTTAGCATGGATCGGAAACGCCGTATATCCAATCAATAAGCATGAATCCTATCTCCTTTGTTTTAAATGTGAGTCCTCCTAATATCAATTCGTACTACAAACTCTTGCTCGTGGTGACTTATTTGAGGTCCTAAGATCAAAGTATGCTGAGCTTCCATAAAAAACACATCTTTTTTATGCTTCCCGCATCTCAAATGAAATGAAAGAGACAACGGACCCAACTTAATATCGAAGATGAAGTTATAGGACCAATGGTATGTCAACAGATTAACCATACATCGGAAATGGAAGAGCTAGTCAAATATGAACGCGAAAAAGAAAAACCCTCAATCATCATAGAGTTAGCTACCAAAGATCTTATATATTATAAAGACTTATCAAATGTACTAAAACGGCAGTTTTATGAGAGGTGCCAAATTAGCTTAAACATCACTTACGCAATTATAGCATCTTTAACAGCAACACACCAGTCGTTACTTGCTTACGTCATTGGCATCAATCGGACATACCAAGGGAAACCAAGTCGGTTTCCAACTGATCTTTCGAACTGGGTGGAGGTATTTCTCTTCCACCGGTGGGTATGACATTGAAAACATTCAGAGCTGGATTATTCTTATCCGTCTGGACAATCTGACCTAGTCAAAGTAGATGGAGTCTCTTTATTCGCTCAGCCATTTGAGTCTCAATCGATGAGGCGGTTTTGTATATTGGTTATTTTCTTACGTTTATTTTTCAAGATTCTAGTCCATCTTCTCCGGGTGTTGCTCTCTTACCACCATTCTGCAAGTCACCACATTTTTTCATAGAATTTCCGAGCATTACCCCTATCGACCAGCTTCTCAATTTTTTCACGCATTTCGGCATCATCCTTTGTTTGTCTGCTAATGTGTCGTGCTTCCCTCTTCAACTTTCGATATCTATTCCAACACGCACGTGCTGCGGACCGCAACATTGTGATGGAGACAATCTGCTGGCACTGCAGTTCGACATTTCTCATCGTACCAGCTCTTTTCCGCCAGTATCGCAAGCCGTTTTATTTTTGTAAAAGCTGTATATAAGGAGCTTTAAATATAGTTCCACAGTTCCCTAAGTTGCTGTTGAGTGCTCTAAGAAAACAGTTGTGCAAGTCGAGTAGGAAATCGACTTGTTGTCTGCTGTGATTTCAGTTTTCGAGGTAAGGCTCTTTGCGGCTGGGGACGGTGTACAAGCGGCAGCATGCATAGTGATCCAAGTCGATGGTAGGTCTCCAGGCCATCACAATCATCCAGCTTGATGAGATTTCTTTTGCCAGATTCTGGTACCGCAGACAACCATAAATCGGGTCCGGGTGAAGTCGATCAATCTCAGCTCATTTGGGGAAGTTTTGTCATGGAAGCTAATAACCTACCTGGTACCTTCTTTGACCACTCTGACAAAAAAGTCACCAGGCATTGTTACGCTATATTTAGTGAAAAAAAAATGAAAACACTAGTTGTGAGAAAAAAAATATTGTAGTGTAGTCTTTAAGAAGCAAAAAAATTATTTTTACCCCTGACCACTTGATTCAACAATCAATCTCTACAAAAGGAATATATATTATTTATATTTATTTGTATTTGTTGATCAAATTGATGTGCGTCGCGCATAAAAGCCACTAACCAGCTGCGCGTTCCATTATTGTTGTGCGTCACTGCGTACTACCTTTTTCTAGCTGGAAAAAAGTGTTAGCGCGAGAATGCACACAGCGCAAAGTATACACTTAGGAAGGACAAGTGGCTGAAGTCATAAGGCAGCATGCCAATACCCCGCTCGCCCGACCGATCGGACCCGTGTGAAGTGCGAAGTGCGGGATGCGCACTGGAGTGTGAAAGCAATGTTTCCGCAATTTATTTATTTTGCTAGCAAATTGCTTCAACTCAATCAAGTTGTCTATTACAGCAACAAAAATAATAATAATAACAACAACAATAGCAGCAACAACAATAACAACAACAAAATGTACGCTTTAGAACGAATTGTGCACAAATAGACGCACAAAAACCAAACCAACCCATTCAACAATACAAATAAGCATTGTTGTAGTAGTAGTGAAAATAACCTTAAATATGTATTGTAATAACAACAATTGCTGCAAGCGAACAACAATCATCAATAAAAAGGGAATAGATTTGATGGAGTGAAAAAGGTACGAGAAAAAAATTCAAAGGAAGCACAATAGGCCCAAAAAAGCTGTGTATCTATGAATTCCCCCACAACACAATTACAGTTAAAACTCAACGCTTGGCAATCACTTGCCGTTCGCTCCTCATCAAAAGTGCTTGTCAAATGCATTTAACAAATCACAAGTGGAAGACTACTCTCTTCCCACGAATGTCCAACAAATGAATTTCTCGTCTTTCAATGGCTTGAGAGAGTTTTGTGTCGAGATTAATGCAGGATTCTACATTTTGCGGAAAATAAATGTAAATAAAATGCATTTTAAAGAATTTTTTCCATAAAACTACTTTTTTATTAGGTGTACAACTTTGCTTCCGCCGTTTTTTTTTCCAAAATTAAAAGCCCAGGGCCTTGAGACGTTTTGAAATGGCTTGCTGACTCACTCCTAACGATTCGGCAAGATGTTCTTGGGTTTGGCACGAATCTTCATCAAGCAATGGTTCTAGTTGTTCATCTTTGAAGGTTTTTTCTCTTCCACCACCATGTTTGTCTTCGACATGGAAATCACCATTTTTAAAACGTTGAAACCACTCCCGACACGTTCTTTCACTCAGAGCAGCATCACCGTAAGTTTCTGAGAGCATCGATTTCAGTTGCATTTTTTTCGAATGGCGAGAATTGGGCACATAAACGGACATTTTCGAGCGTGAATAATACGAAAACAAGAACAACTGTCTCTGAAACGGCGATGACAATTCGTTAGGCACTGTCCACACTCACTTTAAAGGCATTATCATCTATTTATTTCAACCAGCCTCAGCCGATACAGCCACCTATCGGAAAACGGCGGAAGCAAAGTTGTACACATAATAATTATAATGTTTGAACCTTGGCATTATGTAAAACATTACATCACTCAAATAATCGCCTCGCCCGTTTTCTTCGATGCCTTTGAGGCAATTTTCGACCCATTTTAGCACATATTGGGAGATATCTCAGCCATAACATGTCGACATGACAGTGACAGTGACAGACTGGCCGTTATCGTTTTCATGTTCCAATCATACCTCCGCACCAAAGACAGCACCAGACAGTCACTTTTTTTGGGTGTAATGGCCTCTCTACATTTATTTGAGAATTCTCAGAGCCTCGAATGCGTCATGAGAAATGTACTTCGCCGCTTATTGTTCAAGCACCCAATCGAAGTACATGTGTACGGAGTTGTGGTCAGCTGGTTTTAGCTGCTGTATGAGCGGGACTTTATATGGATATAGGTATAAGTCCAAGTGCCTAGTACGCCATAATATACCGTCCCCAGTACAGCAGCGATATTTGAAGGGGAACGAGCAAAACGTTGATTTACTGACCTTAGAATATCTGTAACTGATCCAGTCTCTTCAAATTGCTTTAAAATTTTATTAATTGCTTAAGTTGTTGGAGGCTTAAGCGCACCATAATCTCCTCTTTGAAGCACGAAACGTGGCCACATTTGAATCATAATTTTTGTAAATACTAAGGAGTAAAGCCACTCTAGAGGTTGAAAAACAGACTCATTTTTTTTAAATTTATGTAGGAATATGGGAAAAGGAATAAAATTTTTATTTAACTATTTCATTGAACATATATTGATGTATAAAAATATATTCTTTCATTATTATTTTGTTACAAAATGGCGGAGATAAAGTCCATTATTTAATCCATGTTTTTTGAAAGGCGTCCACGGGAGGACCGATTTCTTCTAAAGGATGAGACCTAGAACAGAAAAGCAAAAAGTTGTATAATCTACAAATTATGGTCTTTGGAAGTACATACGCTAGTTTCAGTGAAAGCGGCACACTTTTTTTAAAAAAGATTGATTTTTACTAAAAAATACGCACTTAATTATTAAAAAAAAGAAAACATTTACATTTCATTGAAAAACGACTACGTACTTCCAAAAATAATGTATTTGTGAAGCCAAATAAATCATTTCTAGGACTCGAATGTAGCCTGTGAGCAAAAGAAAAATTATACCTATATATACATATAATTGGCGCTTTGTAACCGCTGAAGCGATTTTCGGCTGAGCTCCTCCTCCAATTTGTGGTTTTGCGTCTTGATGTTCTTCCAACTCGGCTATCGCGGCCAAAGAAAAATTACGTTTTCTAAAATCCTAGAGTGGCTTCACCCCTTAAGTGCACCATAATCTCCTCTTTGAAGCACGAAACGTGTCCACGTTTGAATCAACATTTTCGTAGTAGATTTTAAGAATTTTCAGCGGTTGTTAAGCCATCCCTTTTTAAAAATGACCTACTTTAGGTAAAACAAAACATGTTTGGCTTGACAGTTAAATTTGACAGAAGTCAAAATACAAACCTGTACTTTTCAAACCACGAAATGGGTAACCCTATATAGAGAATCAGCATTAATACCAACATATACTTATTAATTATTAGGCAAAATCAATACTACAAGTAAAATCCATTCTTAGAAGCCAACAACAACAAGGGCAGTAGCTAAAATACTCATTGCCGGCATTGGACGCGTCTCATTTTAATGCCTTCCAAAATAAAAAAAAAACAAAAACAAAACAAAAAGAACGACAAAGTATTCTTTTGCAATTTCTGCCAATTCCCAGTGCAATTAATTACGCAGCTTCAGAAACAAAGCCTGAACAACAACAAAAACAACAATCACGATAATAGTTGAGAAAAATGAATCATCGTCCAGTGGCTGATTACTTTTTAACAACCAAATGTAAGTTTCCATATGGGATATAAAAAGTTTGTTTAACTAACGGTTATATGTAAAGGCAACAAACATGTGATGAGGGTGAGTATGATAACACGTATTTATGCAAAATTTACAAAATTTTAAGACGTGTGTCATTTTCGGGATTATTTAAAACACCAAAAAAATTAAGTGGTTGCCACCTGTTTGAAAATTTTTAAGACAAAATTAAATAATGGCAGAGTTATGAGACGTGTGTGTTAAACGGAAGAAATTTGAGAGCTTACAGTAGAAAAATATTTTGTATCGGCATGCCACCTGTTAAAAAATTGTAAATTGCAAAAACATAACAGAAACAATAGACAAAAACTGTGTTCTCAAGCTGAAGAGATGTTGGTGGGTTTATAGTTAATAATGGAAGTCATTTTAAAGAGGGATGCCACCTGTTTAAAATTTATTAAGTAAAACTTAAAAAGGCATATATTTGAAAATATTTTAGCAAAAAGCAAAATTTATTGCTACGCAAAACACTGAAATAAATGAATTATTTCGGGATAAAAATCAAATAAATATAGTTTAAAAAACTAAAAAAACACGCTTTTAAAGAATATTGTACTAAAAAGTTGAAAATAATTTTGAAAATAAACTTAAGACAATAGTATATAAAAAATACTTGTATAATTAAGAGAAAAGCGTGGGGCGCTTTGTACCATAATTTCCATATATCGAGCGCCCCACACTTTTCTCTTAATTATACAAGTATTTTTTATATACTATTGTCTTAAGTTTATTTTCAAAATTATTTTCAACTTTTTAGTACAATATTCTTTAAAAGCGTGTTTTTTTAGTTTTTTAAACTATATTTATTTTTAACTTTTTAGTTTAATATTCTTTAAAAGCGTGTTTTTTTTAGTTTTTTTAAACTATATTTATTATATACTATTGTCTTAAGTTTATTTCCAAAATTATTTTCAACTTTTTAGTTTAATATTCTTTAAAAGTGTGTTTTTTTAGTTTTTTTTAAACTATATTTATTTTATATATTTTTCTAATTAACTCTATTTTGATTTTTTTTCTCTGAATTAATCAGAGAACGTATAATAATTATTAGTATGGATTATTATACGTTCTCTGATTAATTCTGTCAACGCTACGTGATATGCAACGATTCGCATTTCAAATATTTCATATTGGGATCGCGTCTCCGCTAAAAAGTTACAAACTGACAGACAGACATACTGACAGACATACTGACAGACATACTGACAGACATACTGACAGACATACTGACATACAAGTGAAGCTAATATAAAGCGTGTAAAAAGTGGCTCCACCTACAAGTTGTGGCCAATCTTTTACGCAATTACCAAATTCTTTGAAATGGTTTCACATATGTCAACAATATTTCGTATGCATCAGCTTTGATTTTCAATTTTAAGTAGAGAAAAATTCATCTGAAGCCCATCAATTGCTTGTGGAAGCTTAGGGTATTTCTGTGCCGACTGATAATCCATACAGAGAGTGGCTTCGTCGCTTCAAAAGTGGTGATTTTGGCTCCGAAGAATAAGATCATCCTGGTGGGACCAGACATTTAACTTAATTTTTTTTTTTATTGAAATTAATTTTCCATAACTTTTGGATGTTGGCGGCACCGGGATGTGAACCCGAGCATTCCGAATGTCAGTACGCAATGCTAACCACTCGGATACTGCGGCCGTCGAACTGTAGGTATATATGTATGTATAAAATAAAAGAAATTTTACTTTAAGAAAAAAATTGTTGAAAAGTGTTCTTCTTGAAAGAAATTCTAAAAATATTATAAAAAGAAAATAAAAACCTTGAACAAGAACAATTTTTACATCAAAAATAAATGAAAATATAAAAAATAAAGTTTGTACCTTTTGGGCTTATGTGGTGGACCCTTAACTTATTTAAATTAAAATAAATATATATTCAAATTTTTACTTTCACTTGAACTGTGCACTACCTTACTTCTATCCACTTCATTTTCCACTAAGTACATGCTAACGAATCATACGCAATTCAACAAAGTGACTGCTTATAGTGTGTAAGTAATGTATTATACATACCTACATACATCAGGAAGAGAGCAGTGTAATGAAGTGTATTGAAGGAGATCGTGGAAGTCTCCAACCAACCTGCGTCTCTGCTTAATTAGCAAAATTCAAGTTAAATGCATCGCTTAAGTTCTCCCGGGCGACTTATTTTTAATTCCAATCGAAAAGTTTCTTTGGTCAAAGTTTTACACTTGTTTTCCCTTCTGCGACTAGCGACATACCTACAACCGAGTTTTACTCTGCTCTGCTCTGCTGCCTTCCTTCCGCCAACGCTTGTACACGTGCTGATGCAGTTCTGCTTACTATATGTATATATGTACTTATGTATACTGCTTAAGCCGTAAGGGCTATCACTCTGCTTCCGCTTTGTATATATTTGTGTGTGTGTATGTGTTTGTATGTGTTTGTGGCTGTGCATTCTTGCTAAGGGCATTTTATCGATAACAACAACAAAGGCGAAAAGGTAAACAGCAACTACAAGCAACGCACATATGATATATACTAAGTAACACTCAAGTTGGAGCAGCAGGAATTATGCAAGACGATAGCAACAATCAGTGCTGCTGCTGCAGCTGTCAAGTTGCCGTTGTTTCTGTTGCTACTGACTAACTCACGCAACGCACAATTCAACAAATTTATCATCTTCACTGCTTAGTGTGAAACCGCAACTTTTCGCTATCAAAGTGGCTTAGTGCAAACGCACGCACAACTGAGCAACTTGGAAGAACACACACACACACACACTGGCGCAAAATTACCTTTCTCTGGAAACAATAGTAACGCAGCCACCACAACAACAACTTAACTTGTACACTGTATTAAACATAAGGTAAAGTAAGTTGAAGCTGAGTGGGGGGCCAAAGTAGTGGCCGGCAAAGCGGATTTTCGAGTACAGCACATTGATTCCCCAGTGCATTGTTTCTAGCTCAGCGCAGCTCGTCGTTCTTGGTATTTATTTAACAACATGGTATCTTCATGCTTCTGAACTAAAACTTATTGTTGTTATTAGTGTGTAACTAATACTAGTATTATTATTGCGCAAGGGAATATTCAGATTCAGTGGGAATTATACATATCAATTTCTATTCTAAATTCAAGATTATGATTTGCTCTGCATAAAAGACCGCCAATAGCGGCGTATAAAAGTAATAGATTTTAAATTTAACGACAAAATTTTCCAAAATTATAGAGAGTTATTATTTTTTAAATTACGTTCGCCCTTTGGCAGGGGTCATTGAGCCTTCTACAAGGTTTATAGAATACAAGGTTACGACAATTGTTGACGTCACCGAAACAACTTCGCCATATATACATACTTGATATTTATATGATAAAAAGAAATAATTTTTTTCTTTAAAAAATATATATGTATATAAATATGGGAAAAGATACGAAGGAAAATAAAAATTATAAAATTTTTGGTTTTGAACTTACTTACTAAAGCCATTGTAGTCACCGATTTGACGATTTCTTTTATTAAAAAATGGCGCAGAACTTAGCAAACCAAATGCTACGTGGTCTATTTTGATCAAGCCAGGGTCCAGGTGATCGAAGGCCGCCAAATGTGAAAAAAAGAGCTTTACACAAAGGTATTGCTGCGGTGGCTTTAATAAGTAAGTACCAGGTTTTTTTTTTTTAATAATAAATCACTCACAAAAAAATTTTTTTTTTTAATTCTGTCCACAATAACCCACTGAACACTTTTTCACCGCGTCGAATTTTTAAACACGATTTTTGCACAAAATACGGATTATCCATTTCTCAAAAGTTTTTAGCAGGCAAGGAAAATATGCGAAAATCGGTTTCTACTATATAAAATTTTTAAATATACTGTCTTGTCCCTAAGAATTATGATAATTTTATACGTTTTTGATATGACACCAAAAGTTAGAGTTGCTACCTATAGAAGTATTTGTTAAAAAATAATATTAATTTTCATAATATTTACGAGCGCTGTTCGAGTATTTGAGCAACTAGTACTCGCACACTCATTCATTGCTCATTGCGCAAATATTTTCGAGCTTGAGCTCGAGCTATTCGAACTTTTTCGAGCATTTTTGAGCATTTTAAATCAAAAATTTGACTTTCTTCCCAGAACTAATTTCTATAGTTTTAATTTTATCTATGCAAAGTGTAAAACCAAATTAAAATCTGAAAAATTTTCAAACTATCAGGTGAGCAGTTTAGCAACGAACGTGTATCGAGCTGCTCAAAGTGCTCGATACCCGGGTATCTTGAACTCGAATAGGTCGGCCTTTGAAAAATCGTTCGAATTTATGCTATAGTGGTTGGAACTGGTCGGCTCCGGGAAATGGTAGTCTCAGTAAAAGTTCCGGTAAAAAGTAATACATAATTTTTGTATTAAACTGAATGTCTTAATTACCGGCGGCCGCGGCAGCCGAGTGGTTAGAATTGTGTAGTGCCCTTCGGAAGGCTAGCAGAGTTTGAGTTCTGGTCCGACCAACATCTAAGAATTATAGAAAGTTAATGTAAATAAAAAATTAACTTAAATTTTCTAATTGTGATCACCCCCCTAGGCAGAGAGAATCAAGCCCTCCGAGTATTTGAAGAAAAACACTTTATTTCTTGTTAATTTTACATAAATTTATGATTTTAATATAAATATGAGTTGAGTAACTGCAAAAGATTTGATGTTATGTTTATAAAGATACACAGTGAGGTAGAAGACGTTTCACTCAGTTACTCTCCCCAAAATCTTCATGGTTGCTAAAAGTAAAAACATGTGTTAATATTTTATGTAATTAATGTTTATTTTTTAATCTGTCTTTTTGCAATTAAACTTTATTAAACATTATTTATTTACAATACAATAAACTAGTATACATTTCGTTCGCTAATTCCTTACAAGTTTTTTCAATTAACTTACATTGTATTATTCAGCAACCAGCGTATATACTCGTACCACGATGATTCAATTTTCGGCATCTCCTTAGTGGTCTGCGCAGAGGCGCACGATATACGTGAATAAAACTTGGCTCAGCAGCCATTGGTGAATTTGAATTTGGCTCAGCAGCCATACAGCAAACGCTTACAAATAATAAAATTAGGAAAAATAGGAAGCGCATAATTGTAAATTTTGTGTTATACGAGTATGAAATGCTTATTAACAGACGATGAAGTGAGAACTGATTTCATACGAATAATGCATAAGTACCAGAACGACTTTGTTGGTAAGCAATCAAGTCGAGCTTTCACGCAAATACGCTCTCTATACTGGTGAGATAAGGGCGACACTTATACCTAAGTGTACTTTTATATTTAGCAAAGAATTTTTATTTACTGCTACAAATATGGAAATGCTTCAAAATACTATTATTTATACGAAATTTGATGGAAGATTAATTTAAAAAACTAAATAAATATAAAAATTGTATTAATATTACATTAAATTCGATTTCTCTCGGAAAAAAATCATTTCTTCGATCAATTTATTAATTCTAGTGATTGAAGCCTGGGTTTAGTGGTTTTGTGATGCAAATATATATATGTCGTTCAGATCGGTCTCTGAAGAGAGATGTCGCTCTTAATTTATTAAAGAATATTGTGCATTTGAGAGCTTAGTGAATCGTTTTTTTTATAGAATTTGAGATACCCCAAATATATAAACAATTACTCACAAAAGTATTTTGCATATGGTCTTGTAGGCATAAATTTCAAATATCTCAGCAATTTTAATATATATATATATATATATTACATTTGTCTTTACGCATTATAAAAGGTGCTTTTTTTAGACGTGTGGCTTTCTTTTCCGTAGTAAGTCTGTTTGCTAGCTGTATAAGCTCAGTCGCTGCAAAACGCAGTCGAAAATTGGGCGGTAAGTCATCCGAAATTATTTTTATTATTTTATTTATTCTTGAAAAATACCCTTTATTTCGCAGTAACAACAAATATGATGAGAGTGATTTGTCTATTTCAGATGTCCTCAAGTGACCAAAACACTGGGGTCAGCGACCTCCTTCATTTTAAGATACTCACTTCGGTGCTACGAAACAATAAATTTAAAAAAAGAGACAAACTCCCTGGGATATTTCCAAAAAAACCGTTAAAACCATTTTTAAGAGAGAAAAACATTAAGACGCAGACCACAAATTGGAAGACGAGCTCGGTCGAATATATATATATATATATATATATATATATATATATGTATATGTACATATTTATATATGTATATAAACGTTTATATAAAAGTAAAGCAATATAGGTTTGATTTAAAGTACACGATGATTCCCGTAGGAATGAGATCTGTTGGTAAAACTTGGCGCATACATTATTTGTATTACAAGTACAGACGCTATTGCAAATGGGTCAATAAAATTTTGTAGATATAGCTTTTAAAACCAGCTAAAGGGTGCTGCAATAGCGGAGTTGCTAGCGATTCTTGCTACAATCCGAAAGGCCCTAGGTTTAAGTAATGGCCCGGCCAGCATTCAAAATTGTTAAAAATTAATTTTTGGTAATTGCGTTAGCCCCTCGGCAAGTGTATATCCATCATTAAATAAAAGCTCGTCATAGAAATCCTGCAGCCGTTCGGAGGCTGCTTGAAATGAACTATAGGTCACTTTTATTGTTGGAAAAACTGCAAGACTAATAAGAGCATGGCCGAAAATCCCTTCAAAGGTCACAAAGCGCCAAATATACGTATACCTGTACATAAATATCTCACTGAAAATGGTTGACATACCTATTTATATTATTTTATATAATTTAATTTTACTTTATTTTATACTTTTTTATTCTTATTTTATTTCATAAAAAAATATTACATTTTGTTAAAATATTGTTTTACTTGGCTTGGTTTAGTTTTTTATATTATTCCATTTTTTTCTATTTTAATTAATTTTTTTTTCTATTTTAATTCATATTATTTAACTTGCTTTTCTTTTATTTAACTTTGTTTCATTTTATTTAAATTTTTTGTTTTACATTGTTTTATTTTTTTATATTATTTTACACTATTAAATTTTGATTTTACCTTATTTTCTTTTAATTAATTATACTCATTTATTTTATATTATTTTACATGTTTGAATTTTTATTTTTATTTTATATTTATTTATTTTATTTTTTTAAGTTAACTATATTTAATTTAATTTTATTTTATTTTATTTCATATCTCTTTATTTGATTTTATTTTGTTTTGGTTAATTTTATTTTATATTTTTAATTAATTTAATTTTATTTTATTTGATTTGATTTTATTTTGTTTCATTGTATTTATTTTATATTTTTTTATTTTATTTGAATTTTTTATTTAATTTTATTTATTTTTTTATATTTTTTTATTTTATAGTTATTTATTTTTTCATTTTATTGCATTTTATATTATTTTTATTTATTTTTTCATTTTATTTTATTTATATTTATTTTTTCATTTTATTTTATTTTGTTTTATTTAATTTTATTTAGTTTAATTTAATTTTATTTTAAATTTAATTTAATATAATTTTATTCAACTTTATTTTTCTATATATTTTATTTTTTAAGCTCGAATATTGAAGAAATTTTATGATAAAGCTTGATTTTACTTGATAGTTACGACAGATTTATTAAGTTCCAAACAAATCTGCCAACAAATTTGTAAACAAACCTGGACAGCCCGTCGATGCAATTACAACTATTGGCATTAAATTGAGTTTGGATATTTTAAAATCGCCACAGCTCAAAATGGCTGGACAAAAATTTTGAAACTCACCGCAGTGAGAGATTTGTTGTTGAGTGCAACGTTTGAAAATAATGAAGTTGAATTCTAAAAAAAGACACATACTGATGTGGTATGGTGTACGATAACTGTTTCTCACAATAAGGATATGAATGCAGGACATTTTGGCTGTTGAAAAAATGGTGCTCGATCCAAAAGAATGCCCTGCTACCATATGCTGCCACCTTCGATGAAAAGAGAGGTCGAGCATTCAATTTTGAAAAGTATTTCTCGAAACTTACTCATAAGAACCCATAAAGTAGCTTGTATACGTATGCACATTAGTCAAAATAAAAATTTACAACAAAAGTACAATAAGTCCTTGAGCTATCTTCAACTATAATCTACCCATTATTTGAAAAAAAAAATCATAAACGCATAATTTCTTCAAGTGTAGCTTCAAATCCTTTCTTTATTGTAAATAAATTTTCCCAGTAACCATTTTGAATGAACTCGATCACCACAATGAGCTCATTTTTACCCCATTTAATACTTGTATCATGAAGAATATGCTTTTATAAATGTATTTAACTGAATAGCTAACAATTCCGAATTATTTCCTTTTAATACATCTCGGCTCAAGAATCATTCGTGGTTGGCTTTTGTGTTTAATTCAATACTTAAATTAAATTAAAAGCATTTTATTTGGGCGAAATAATTCAAAAATTCACATATTTATTATTGTATACATATATATATATATATATTTGGCTTTAATCATTATTAATTTTCAAAACTAGCATTTTTAACACAACACTTTTTTAATGCTATTAAAAAAAACTTCCTGAAGATAGATCTCACGATTACTATCTTTTGAATAATTACAATTGTGTTGGTATCCTGGATATTATTGTTGTTCGTATGCATTCCTGTATATGATAACTTTTCGATGATTTATTCTGTTTCTCCCAGGTCTGAAATGAGTATATAATGCAGAAAGCGGAATAGGCCTGTTATTCTCGTATTGTGTATCTCCGTGCGCTTGTGTCAGCCCCATGCATACGAAGAATACAAATAGGTAAAACAGCTTCATTGTTGTTGAAATCTTGGATTTGTTGTAGATGTTTAATGTTGTAGACTGTAAGACGTTTCAGCGCGGACTAAAAAATTAAATTAGAAATGAATTCAAGTAAATTCGACTCCCAGTTTGGTATGCAAGAAACTGATTTTTTGTTGATTGTTGTTGTTGCTTGTTAATTCAGTAAGAATTTATTACATTCGATATATGTATATAAATATACAAGCATAATCATGTATATACGAGTATATACGTATAATAAATATAATAAAATGCATATAGATTAGTTGATTTTTAACCGCTGAAGTAATTTTCGACCAAGCTCCTCCTCCAATTTGTGGTATGCGTCTTGTGTTTATCCAACAAATGCAGAGAACCGAAGTAGGTATATAGAGTACATAGTACGTCGACTCCGAGCGACTGATGGTTTCCTATGAGGAGTTTTTCTCTCGTCTCACAAATACTCGACATTAGAAAAATTAAGTTAATTTTTTATTTAAATTAATTTTCTTTCTTTTTTGAATGTTGGTTGGACCTCAACTCGAGCTCTGGGCCTCCATGTGACAGTAAGCAATGCTAACCAATCGACTATCTCGGCCACAACAATGATAAGAAATGAATTAAATGTTTTAGTTAAATTTAAATTATATATGTATGAATGTATGGTATACTTATGTACAAGTAGCTACAAGTAGTCAGCATAAAAAAGAAACACAGAAGAAACACCAAAGTTCAGCTAATCAATGACGACCGTTAAAAATTTCGTTGGAGAAAGTATCGCATGATCATGCAAGCATATACATACATTTATATACAATTTTCTTCATTCATATACTTAATATATATATATTCGGCTGATTAATACAACATAGAAATATTTGTAATGCGCGGTGGGACCCTCGGTTATTTCAAAGAATTCAAAAATTCTTCTGGATAATTGACCACCTCTCTGATTCCAAAATGGTGACTTTTATATAATGGATTTTTTTTCAATATTGGACTGAATAGTGTGGTTGAGATCGTAAACATTTTAGTTTATGATTCGTTTCTGTTTTTGATGCCACAAAACTACGAAAGTTTTCTTGTCCTGAAGTCCGATTAATTGGCGTTTTCCGTTTCGGATTTCCAGAAAGTACCGAGAAAACACATCAGCTGATGGATCTATTTGCAGAAGGACACGCAGTTGGTGGCGAATTACAGGATTTGCACATGTCGCCACAATATTGAGTATTTTAAGCAAGAATTGATTTCGTCCACTGGTGTTGATCGGGGATCCGCTTCCATAACGAAAATATTATTTATATTTTGGGCAAATCGAACTTGGTTCGACGTCTCTGGTCCATATCCAGGAAACAAAACTATTCGATTTGGGCATATCATCCAAAAGTGTAACTAAAACGAGCCATTCCTACGCATAACAAAACATGTAAACGACCCATTTCCCCAAAAACAAATTTCAAGCAAATATAACTATTAATACGATTAATACGAAGGAACCATAAAACGGTCTTTGAAAAATCGTTCGAATTTATGCTATAGTGGTTGGAACTGGTCGGCTCCGGGAAATGGTAGTTTCAATAAAATTTCCGGTAAAAAGTAATCCATAATTTTTGTAATAAATTGAATGTCTTAATTACCGGCGGCCGCGGCAGCCGAGTGGTTAGAATTGCGTAGTGCCCTTCGGTAGGCTAGCAGAGTTTGAGTTCTGGTTCGACCAACATCTAAGAATTATAAAAAGCTAAAGTAAATAAAAAATTAACATAAATTTTCTAATTGTGATCACCCCCATAGGTAGAGAGAATCAAGCCCTCCGAGTATTTGAAGAGAAACACTTTATTTCTTGTTATTTTTACAATACATAAATTTATGATTTTAATATAAATATGAGATGAGTAACTGCAAAAGATTTGTTATTATTTTTATACAGATACACAGTGAGGTAGAAGACGTTTCACTCAGTTGCTCTCCCCAAAATCTTCATGGTTGCTAAAAGTAAAATTATGTAATTATTTTTTTAATTAATAATTGTTTATTTTTTAATCTGTTTTTTTGCAATTAAACTTTATTAAACATTATTTATTTACAATACAGTAAACTAGTATACATTTCGTTCGCTACTTCCTTATAAGTTTTTTCAATTAACTTACATTGTATTATTCAGCAACCAGCGTATATACTCGTACCACGATGATTCAATTTTCGGCATCTCCTTAGTGGTCTGCGCAGAGGCGCACGATATACGTGAATAAAACTTGGCTCAGCAGCCATTGGTGAATTTGAATTTGGCTCAGCAGCCATACAGCAAACGCTTACAAATAATAAAATTAGGAAAAATAAGAAGCGCATAATTGTAAATTTTGTGTTATACGAGTACGAAATGCTTATTGACAGACGATGAAGTGCGAACTGATTTAAATGAAAAATGCTTATGTACGAGAACGACTCTGTTGGTAAGCAATCAAGTCGAGCTTTCACGTAAATACGCTCTCCATACTGGTGAGATAAGGGCGACATACGTGTATGTGTAGTGAATTTATACCTAAGTGTACTTCTATATTTAGCAAAGAATTTTGATTTAATGCTACAAATATGGAAATGTTTCAAAATACTTTTATTTATATGAAATTGTATGGAAGATTAATTTTATTTATATTATTTTACACCATTAAATTTTATTTTACGTTATTTTCTTTCAATTAATTATACCCATTTATTTTTATATTATTTTACATGTTTAAATTTTATTTTATTTTATATTTATATATTTTTTATATTTATTTTATTTCATATAATTTAATTTTATTTAATTCGATTTTATTATTTTAATTTTGGTTAATTTTATTTTATATTTAGTTAATTTAATTTAATTTAGTATTATTTCGCGTAGTGTTCATCTGTGGCTATATTCATTTCAAAGGTACTGTCATTTCGCGTCGTTTTCAGTAGATGTCATTTATTTTAGCGTGAACAACAATTTGTTTCATTCATTAGAAGTGTTTTTGCGGGGAGTTCTTCTTCATTACTTTGACATGAAGAAAAGTGCTATCGAAAGCCATTGCATTTTACTGGACGTTTATGGTGACCATGCTTTAGCCGAACGAACATGCCAAAGGTGGTTTGCACGGTTTAAAAGTGGCAATTTCGACTTAGACGACGGAGAACGACCCGGACCGCCAAACAAATTTCAAGACGAAGAATTGGAGACATTGCTCGACGCAGATGCATGATAGACGCAAGAAGAACTTGCAGAAGTATTAGGAGTTGATCAGGCAACCGTTTCCAGACGATTAAAATCATTAGGATTCATCCAGAAGCTTGGAAATTGGGTGCTTTATGAATTAAGTTCAAGAGACGTCGAACGTCGATTCTGCATGTCAGAAATGTTGCTTCAACGCCACCAAAAGAAATCATTTTTGCATCGGATTGTCACTGGCGATGAAAAATGGATTCATTATGATAACCCAAAGCGCAAGAGGTCGTATGTGAAGCCCGGCCAACCATCGACATCCACGGCACAGAATGCCCTCACCGGAGTATGCTTCACTTCAGAACAGGGTATCAGAAATTGGCTCGATTCTTTTATGACCTCCAAGCCGGAGAAGTTCTTTTGGGATGGGATCCACAAACTGCCAGAAAGATGGGCAAACATTTTAGCTTCCGATGGGCAATACTTTGAACATTAAATCTATAACAATTTTTTCACAATAAAGTCTTAACTTTCGAAAAAAAACCGCACGAATTAATGCCTACACCCAATACCATGCATAGCTTTAAACTTTTATAGGCAAAATTATTATTTTCGGCTACCCACAAAATTGAACCAACTTCGTCATTAAACATATGATTTCGCTCTTATCGTAACCTTCTATTATGTACAATACATATGCATCAGAAGGAGATGAGAGGGACATACCAAAATTTATACTGATCAGACCAGAACGACGAGCTGAGTAAGTTTTTTTAGATATTTTACGTCCGATCTTTCAGATATGAAATTTTTGGTTTAAATCGTCAAAAAGCATCTAACAGCTTGAAGTTGTGTATTCTGCTAATGACAAACGTCAACAGCAGACAACAAAGACATATTGTCCCCATTCAACGGATTTGTTAGATATCGGTGATATCGGGAATTTATATGAGCAAGAAATCTTTATATCGCTCAGAAATAATACGAACAAGTTTTCTTTTCATAGTTTCTTACTCAAAGCAATTTACGAAAACCCCCTTATTCGCACGGGACAAAAAAGAAATGATCATTTTAAAACGTCAATTTGACAAAACAAAAATTTTTTTTCCGCCATTTTAATAATTATAAAGTTCTGCTGTTGTTGGATACAAATATTTGAAAAGCTAATTATGCACTTACTTGCTATTGTGATACATGTAAGTATTTAAAAGTCATATTTCCCTTGAAAAATGGAATTCACGCAAAGTATAAAAGTATGTACGTGTAGATAACCGGTTAAGTCGATTCCAAGAAGCAAAAATTCAAATGCAAATTATTTCGATGACTAAATTTGACTAAAGAAATATAAACAAGTATTAACAGTCTCATGGAATAAACTGATATTGGAGTTCTTAGAAATTATGTGTTGGTGAAATGGTATGTAGCGAACGAAAACAGGTTTTTAGTTGGAAAATCTCAGATAAGTTTAAACAAAAAACAATTTATTTCTTGAAATTTGGAGTGACTACTGGGGAGAATACAGCTGGATTTTGAGTAAAAAATCGAAGTCGAATTTAATTATATCGAGCTCAAATTTTCAGGACTGTGTCAGATTTGTGTACATTTTCTAAGAAAAATCAGCACCAAAATCACTGATCCGCCTGCTGAACTAATGAATTTGGTCTCAGAATGACTGAGAGTAGGAACCAAATTGTTTTTCATACCTGGATATGAACCAGGGACTACAGACCTATTTGAAAAAAATATATTTATCGTTCGAGTTACCATACTTGCAGCTACGTTTTCCAGGGACCGATCCATTTGAAAAAAAAATTAATAAATTAAATTAATTTTTATGGTTCTATGGCATTCAAGTCCAACTCATTAGCAATCATTTCTTGTGTCAATCGTGGGTCTTCGTCACTTTTGGACTTCACCAGAGCTACAGTGACGTCATCAGTGGAAGATTTTAATCGACCTTTTCGGGGCTCTTCTTCTACGAAAAAATTTCCGGTCTGGAATCTACGGAACCACTAAGAAATGGTCTTTAAAGATGATCCAATAGTTCCATATTGGCATTTACCGAAGAGTGGTGATGGAATTTCGTGTCACCTATCCTCAGCTATCTTGCGTTTTCTCATCTCCATTTTACCCGATCGATCTGAAATTTGAGAGAAAAACTTATAAAGTAATTTTAAATGATTTGGTATTTTTGGATTTAACAAAAAACCAATTGAAAGTCACCAACTGACCGAACTTTTGTTAATCCCTTCGTACATGTGTAAAAATATAGGTTTTCATTTCGCTCTTGATTTATCTCATGCAAGATACATTACCGGCGGTTGTGGTCACCGATTTTAACCAAAAAAAGAAACGTTTTCCCATCCAAATAAAATTTGTTGACTATATATTTTTTTTATGAGCTTCAGGTTGAACAAAAACACTTCAAAATTCAATTGAACTGCTTCATATTATGAAATACATACTTACAGCTATTCTCGTTTACCACAAGGCTCAAAATGCTCCTTCTCTTTCGCCGGTGAAACGTATGGTCACGTGCTAGAAATTCAAATTGCCAAAAATAACCACTTTTCTGCGCTTCTACTTCAATCTCCCGTCTCCATGTAATGGCTGGTCTTCCGCGTCTTCAATTTCTTTAAGGATTCCAGTCTCATTCCGCCAACATTGATTCCTCTGACTCGCTTTCTGCATCATTCCGCCAAAATTGACTTGCTTTTCTGGATCAAAACCTACTTACTGATTGCTTTAAATAATTAAGTAAACTCCTTTTCTTTTTTCCCATGTATTTTATAGCAGCTGAAGAACAAATCTGTAGCTGTTTAGTGTAAGAGGCAAGAGAAACCGCGACCTTCAGCGATCGGTCTCGAGTTCAGAGCAGTCAGGACTACCACTGTTTTTCGGTAACCGGTCTGTTGGGTTTTTCGATTATCCTACAGGCGCACCTCTCCGGTCAGTTGAGCGGAAGGTGGATAGCGCTGGGTTCGTCTTGAACTTCCATGATGATTCTAATCTAAATATTTAGTAAAGCTTTGATAGTTTCGGTGCCTTCTTATCATGCATGTAAATATTGTCAAAAAAGTTAAGTATAAAGTATGTATGTGTATGTATGTATAAAGTATGTATCTTTCTATACAAATGTGTATGTATGTATGTATTGCAAGATATTCGCAGCCAGTTTTAACACTTTTGAAACATAAGTATGTATATATTTTCAATTTATTCTTAAATACTTTTCTGCTTCAACAAAGTAGAAAGTACAAAGATTACATAGAATAACAATTTATGCTTTTAAACATACATACATACATATGAAATGTATTTAAATAACACATTTACTTGAATTGCATTCCGAATTCATAGGGAATTGCCAATTTCAAGTCCATACACGCGCGAACAAATCCCATTGAAAAGCGTCGAAATTTAAGCCAAAAAGCAGGTAAGCAAGCCAAAAGGGAATTTACATGCGTACGTACTACATACACGTATGTACATATGTATGAAGGAGCATAAAGCTTATGTAGTGGAATGCAATGTACTGAAATGAGCAGAAACGAGGCGAAAAAGAAATTTACATTTTCCGTTTATTATAAAAAAGAATTTCATAGATATTTCATCCAATTTCATATGAATTCTCCTCTCCTTTCATCTACTCCTGTAAATGAATCCACACACGCCTCATATGAGTTGCATGCCAAAGGATGCGTGATAATTCCGTCGATAAGCGTAATTTTCAATTTGATATGGTTGGAGAGAGCGAGCGTCGTAATCACAAACAAGAAGAGTTTGCGAAGAGAATTTCACAAGGAGGGGGTGGCGGTGAGCACAGGTGAGTAACATATAAAGCAAGTAAATTCAGCAGGGAAAGGAACAGCGGCTGGGCTCTGACACAGTGTGTGTGTGTGAACCAGTACTTGTTACCGACGCACTAACACTCCCACACACACACTCAGACATGCATACGTACGTACATATGGGTATTTGTGCTATTAGGTTGCGCATACGCCACGTATACCAGCGACGTTTGGCGTAGGCGACAGACGGCAATGGAGATTATTATTGTACATTTTGTAGTAAATTCTTATGATGATGATGATCCGGTTGTTTTTGTTGTTGTTATTGTTAAAAATAATAATGCCAAAAAAAAAACACCTAAGATTTCACTGCTGTCGATTGAAGAAATTCATATTGTTGCTTTTGCATAACAGTATTGTTGTTGTTGGCATTGTTATTCGCAACTCAAACTAGAGAAAAGCGAGAAGTAAACGAAGTAAGAAAATGATTTCCAGTTGTAATAACAAAAATATTGATGGCAAAAAGGTGTTTGCACGCTCCTCATGAAATATGAATCATTTTTGTTATATTAATATTTTTCCATCATAAATTCTTTCAATATCTTCTCCGTAAATTTTCCAACCAATACAGACGGCTATTGAGCGAATTTTTCAGCAATTTTTACCAAAGAAAAAATCTAATAAAACCAACGCAGAAAATTCGAAGAAAATAGAAATTCACAAATTTGTTTGCATCAGAAAAGAATGAAATCGTGGAAGAAAAGAAATAAAGATTTAAAAATGAAAAATAACTTTGGACTACAAATAATGGTAGCTTTCGCTTCGTGGCATCCATTTGAGGTAAGATGAATGAATTGCATTTTCAAAAAGGAAAGGTAAAATTAGTGAATTCAGCAAAAAAAAAAATACCCGCAATTCTTGGGAAGTCATGACGAGAACGATATTTAATGGATATTGGTAATATTTTACAAGCAGCTTATGGGATTTCTAACCATTGTTGCTCTTGGCAAAATTGTAAAAAAAAAGTAGTGTGGATATTGGAAAGAATCAAATTGTAATACGAGAAGAATGGCGGGGAAATGTTGACAGACAAAGCAATTGACGTACAATTATTTGGATTATTTCAGTTAAATAAATAAAAGTTTCGCTTTGGTTTAGAAAGAAGTAGTAATGAGCTTTAAAGCATCAAGCATTATTAAGTAATATGAATATTTCCACATCTTTGAATATTATTTGGTACCTTTCGCTGTGTATATGGGCTGAAACTAAACTGAAAATCAATTGTTTGCTTGACATCACTAACCGTCGCAAAGTGGGAAAAATGGTTTTCAATATGGAGAATAATTCCCACAAGCCTTCTATTTACGGAAAAGTTATTTTTTTTAGTTAGAGTATAGAATATTGCAAGTAAACTGTACAGTTTACAGCCCAGGTGATCTTAAAACAAAAGTGGGACATTAATGAAAAAGATACCAAGCTAATTACACCTCGCTATGCTCCTGTATGATCAGACTGTGACCTGCCTGAGCCTCTACCAAAAGCACTAGATGTGACTAAGTGAATACTTGAAGATCTTTCGTGCTTAGTTTACAAAAGCCAGAAAAATCTTTTGATTGCGCACAATAATATTAACGGTGAGCTCGTCCAACTTTCGTGAGGTCTATCTGACTAGAAAAAGACCTGAGTTGGTCATTGGTACTTCTAACTGTTTACGGCGCGGTTAAGTCGGCGCAATGGTGACGGCGCTGGTAAACTCAGTTGATGATTTTCCCGATCTAAAGCCACACTGATAAGGTCCCATCAACTCGTTGATGGTGGACTTTAATCATTGACATGAAGTAGTAAGCACATCACTCCTACAAAATATCATTATAAACTGTATATACATACATATATTTCAGGGAAAACTGTTTTCATTGAACTGTCAAACTCGTTTAAATGCCGAATTATAATATAAAACGAAAACAAATTGTAGGAAATATGAAAACATAACCTCTTTCAATGCGAATGAATTAAGACCCTATAGATATCAAACATACACACATACACCATTACACCAATACAGATTAATCGTACGTAAAATAGTAAACCTGACTGGAATATTAAATGTCCATACAACTATTAGCACTAACGGAAGGAAGAGAAGAGAAGAGAAGAAAAGCTGCAGTCAGCAAAACAGTATATAGCCAAAGGAATAGAGACTCTGTGACAGTTCAAAACTTGCGCCGTAAGCAAAACAGAATTTTTCAGATGAAAATTACTCACACACACACGCACCAAGCTAATTTATAATATACATATACATTCCTATACAGTACATTTATAAAATATAAAAAAAAAACAATAAGAACAAGCACAAAACGATTTGTGCAAATATTTGGTGCGAAGGAAAATAATCAAAATGAAAATGGAAAGAAAATTGGAGCATTTACTGGGTAACACGTGCGCATTTATAGAAACACAGCCGCAATAAATATAGCAAGAACATCGTACGTGTGTGTGTGTGTGTGTTTGTAAAGTATGTATGTAGATATGCTGTGTATGTGCGTTGCAAACAGGCACAATTGCAACGTAAAATATTTTGGCCACAGAAATGAAATTCGGTCAAGCGATTGGAGTAAAAGGACATGCAGTTTAGTAGTGTGTGTCTGCTTTGGTATTACCGAGTGCGAACGAAATATACACACGTATAGGTATATGTACATGTGACATTTTCGTCCTGCGGCAAAAATATTAGCTCATTCGTTGTCCCAACCTGAGCTCCTACAAATTAGTACCATTTAGAACATTTAGGATGTTTAGGAAGTAAAGTAGTGGCATAACTGGAGCTTAACTCGCTTGTATTGGCCTGTTTGACCTACTGCACGTGCGACAAACGCACACTTACACATACACATATTTACACGCCTGCTGATGTGTGTGTTTATGGTAGTGGGAAGTGTTGAACACCACTTTAGCTCTCGCCAAAATTTAATACTGTATTTGAGTGCCTACCTCCTACCATGTCAGTGGTCAGGCCAAATACACACATGTGTCACAACTGTCACACACACACATACATACATACATATATACACACATACACGTAAGCTTATGTTTGTACAAATTTCGATTTTATCGAATTTTTGTTTTCTTATTTGCTATTTTCTTATGCCAACCAACCGTAAACCCAACGAAAATCAAAGAAGAAATTATTAATACCTCACGATATTGCCGAACTCAACTGCATTGGCTCGCTCGTCATTGCCACAGCCAACGCTACCAATAACACCAACCCTGTGGCGGATTGTGTAGGAATTTCGGAAGGGAATAAATTGTGTGTTCAGTTCGTTACATTTTCCATTCCAAATTGGCATTTGTACTCAGCTGTGCGTGTAAAATATATGATTGACAAATGGCAAAGACATGTTTGCAATGTCAAAGTGACATGGGTTTGAAATATTGCAAATTATGCATCTAGCGGTGCTTGTGCAATTGCCACAGAGCTGCTTATTAGGGCCAAGGTCGTTAGTGGAAGGAAATGGATGGAAATAGGAAGTTGAAATTATAAGTTTTACAGCAGCGGAATACCATGAATTTTAAACAATATTACGGTATAATGTGTTGGATTGACGAGGATTTTAATTGGTGTCATCTTCACAGTCCTTAATGAAGATAGTCACGTTAAGTCCAACGAATTGTTTAACGCTTTTGAGTATTAATTCAGCCTAGTATCTGGATCTAATACTCTTCAGTTAAGTGATCTTGGAATTCATGCGAAAAAAGTTTGTGATGAGAACTGGAATGGACCTAACCTCTCTTTCTCTAGGACCATAACCTCTCTATTTAAGGCAGTAGACTCCTTTAGAACCCCAAGAAAAGTTGTTCTTCGGCAATTTTTTTGAGAGGGTAGGAAATTATTATTACTTTTAAGCTTCAAAAAATAATTTTTAGTAGAGAAAAATATTGGAATTTTTTAATGTTGTGCTGAGTTTTCTGAAGCGGCTGTGATCTGAACTTGTGAAACGGTGCCGGTGATGAAGATCGCACGATGCATCTGAAACAGTCGAACCATAACCCATATGCATAAACTAAAAAATACCGAAGAAGTTGGAGAATTCCAAATTTTTTCGAAGTTTGGAAAAAAAATGAATTTTTGAAAAAAAAAAATTCACTTCAAGTTGAAAAAAAAATAATTTAAATAATATTTTTGTCGAACTTTTTTAGTTCAAATAGAAGATAATGTAATACTGAATTTAGATCACTTTGATTTTTTTCGACCGGACATACATATAATATATCATTTTTGCTATTATTGATACCATTTTTAAAGCCTTGTAAAAATGGAAACTCAAGAAAATGCGCTTCAAAGTACTTCCTGAAAATTCGAGCCTGCTCGATGCTCGGCCACTAAAGCTGCACGAATTGACCACTGAAATTTTGAATAAATATTCTTGGATAGCTTCAGAATAGAGTTAAGAAAAAAACTGGTCAAACTGGTCATCGCTTGAATGGAACCCAATTTGATTTACGTTCTTACCATAACGAGACGCGGAATCAGTTGCTCAATTAATTTAGGACTCTTTCCTCACAGAGGCTAAATTTTTAGTACATTTTCGCCAGAATTATTTTGTTTATATGGTGAGTGGCCAATCATCATGATATCTAATCCTGCTTGGAATTGTTGCGCACGATGCCGTATGTACTCTTTCGGATCATTTCTGCGCAATATCCACTGGAGTAAACGTGGTGCAAAACCGTTCAATTATTGCTCAAATTACCGACTTTACTGGGCGATTATGTCCGCCAAATATTGAACGCATGTATCGCGATAAGTCATGCAAACCGTACCATTACTTTGTTAATAAATTTGCTAGATTTTCAAACCTTGTTCCGGAGTAATACTGGAAACACTCACGAACGTGTTCGTAGCACGTGGCTGATTACCGTAAGATGCACTAAATTGTGCAGTACTTATCGACGTTTTACCACGGTTTTTTTTTTTTAATTACATAAATGTAAATATATTTACAAAATACGGTGACCGCATGTGTGTATTTGCTATCATTTGTACATACACACAACGTATGTAGCTACGAGTATTATTATGCTGCAACTACCCATCTTACATACCTTCCATCCATAGCAACCTATCTTATGAGAGCGCCATGTAAATGAAAAGTTGTCATCGTTTGCCCATGCCATTACTGACGGTTATCCCGCAGAAACCAGCGGTCATTTGATTTTTTCCGTAAAACCGGATCAGCTCTTTTCTCGCTATTATACAAGGTTGCCAGTATTGACTTTTTGAACTAATATGAAATAATCGAAGAAAATGTGTCGATTTTTTCAAAAGAAATGAAAAGTAAATTCGTAATTAATTATTTATTATCATATAGATCATTTATATTTAATTGGTATTTATGGTATATTCGAACATTCAATATAAATTATGAAATTTGTTGACGAAAATTATAAATTTGTTTAAAAGTATACAAACACACTGGCAGCTGGCAACATTTCGCCACTGTCGGCAGCGTCGATAACTCGTGTATGTACATCGCTCTTCCAGTCGGGTGTTATGGATGGAAGGTAGGTAAGATGGGTAGTTGCAGCATATTTCTAGTATAAGAGTGTTCATTATGAAATGGCAAACCAAACAGTGTATAAATGAAGTAACAGATATCAAAACGACCGGCTTCGACTAAAGGATTGCCTGATTGGCATGATTCTTGGGAGACTACTTTCACTTTTCCATTCAATGACTGGATATTTCTTTAGCTTACTATAGTGTCTATCCAAAGAAAATTCTCTCTTCCGTTTTTGGTTTTTTTTTTTTGTTACCATTCATTCGAATTTTTAATTATTTTTTATTATTTTTTACTATACGCCAACACTATATTCAATTGAACCTTATGGGTTTGACAAAGTCTAATAAGAATGCTTCTATAAAGCATTAAAATTACCTATCGTTTAATTTTTATATACTAATACTCATCTATACCTATAATACTCGCATACAAATGTAAATTTTCTACACTCCAACTTTTAGAAACCCATTCAAATACCATTGGCATCGGTCGAAGCTCATGCATATTGCAAGAATTCAAATTGAAATAAACAATTTCAATCCATTGAAAATTGAATTGCTCATTTTAATGCGTCGCTCTTAACAAATTGCAATGTAATTTTCCCGATAAATCTTGGCACATCGTAAATTGTCGAGAGGCCACTAAGCAACCGAGCGACCGGACCAATCATCCCGCCAACGGCGGCAGCTTACGCATTAGAGATTGCCAATTTATTTAGTATTTTCCCATAAAATCTAACTCATTTTATATTGTATTTATAACGGGCGTTGTATGTTGCCACTAACGGACATGAAAACAACAACTACATACATAGATACATACGAGTATGTATGGATGTGTGCGTTTGTTAGGCGAGTAAGTTTATACATTAAACATTCTATAACATTAACAAATAATCTAATGCACATGTGGGTGGCATTTCGACATACCATACACACCGACAAACACACACACACACATATATATACACAGACGTTTACTCGTTGAATATACAAATTTATGTACTCGTTTATCTATTTTAAAGCATCCTTAGTAATGTCCCCATACCGTTTATACACTCGTTGCCTTTATTGTTATTGCATTTGGTGTTGATGTTATTGTTGTTGCTATACAAGTATTGACTCTGCTGGCATTGCGTCGTCCATGACATTAACGTAATTGTGTATTTATCCGCTAAACATGAAATGAAAAGTTATTGCAATGTATCGCATTAAGCTAATATACAAACATATATGTATGTATATGTTTATATATACGTGCATATACATACATATAATACTTGCAGTATGCCAAACAATCAAACGGCTAACTGCTGCTGGACCATTAGGTAGCATAGGGAAAAAGAAGCATACAAACATACATACATACATATTTACAGGAATACACACATATTTACATTTTTAACACTTTTTCAGTCATACTGTGCCAAGTTGACTCTTTTTCGGAAAGTAGAAGGCATTTCCTGTAAATACATGTGTACATATTTACATACCTATATAGTATGTTAGCTGATCTGATATATAAATACGAGGGTAGCTGCAAAAGTTCAAGAAATATTTTCATTTCGCTAACCTGTAGTTGAGAGTCGCTTTGGCCGTAAGACAATGCTCTGTGTTTGCTGGGACCAGTGTGGTGTGGTGTCCTACGAGTTGTTAAAACCTGGTGAAACGGTGAACACGGATCGCTACCGACAACAAATGATCAATTTGAATCATGCGTTGATCGAAAAACGGTCGGAATGGGCTCGAAGACATGGCAAAGTTATCTTGCAACATGACGACGCGCCGTCTCATACCACTAAACTGGTGAAAGACACATTAAAAACACTTAATTGGGAAATATTATCGCACCCGCCGTACTCTCCAGACCTCGCCCCGTCCGACTATCACCTTTTCGCATCGATGGGACACTCCCTTGCAGAGCAATGCTTCGCTAATTTTGAAGAAGTCGAAAAATGGCTCGTCGAATGGTTTGCCTCGAAAGAGAAAAAGTTTTTTTGGAATGGTATCCATAATTTGCCTGAAAGATGGGCGAAATGTGTAGAAACTAATTGTCAATACTTTGAATAAAACAATTTTGAGATTCCTCTGAAAATTAAGTGTTTTCTTTATCGAAAAAAACTGCAAATTTCAACTATACGGCAAATACCCCTGGTATTTACCTATATAGCAGCGACCATCTACAGTCCGCTTTTTGTACACAATGTTGAAAAGACCGCCCACGATGTTTAAGCTCTCAACATTAAAATGAATTGGTGAACACCGGACTGCGCGGCCACACCGTAGTAAATAGGTCATTCGATTACCCTAGATGGTGTAAGAAGAATGATATGATGATTTGTACTAAAAAATATAACGGAAGATGTGTTGACCCCTTAACTCAATTGTGTTTGATCGCATGTCAAAAATGAACACCAGCAAAGAGAAGACACGCTATGTTCTAAAAATGTTCTTCGTTAAGGTCGAAAATTCAAGTTAGGCTGCTTAAAACGTGAATAATGTTAGAGTCCCGGTACCACCAACATCCAAAAGTTATGGAAAATTATGATAATTTAAATAAAAAATTAAGTTAAATTTTCTAATTGCGGCCGCCCCTCGGCAGGGAATGTCTATCCCTCCGAGTGTATTTCGGACATGAAATAAAGCTCCTCATTAAAAAACCATCAGCCGTTCGGAGGCGGCTTAGTATAAACTGTAGGTCCCTCCATTTGTTGGAAAAACATTAAGACGCAAAACCACAAATTGGAGGAGGAGCTCGGCCGAAAATCGCTTAAGCGGTTACAAAGCGCCAATTATATATATATATAATGTTATAGTCCTGTTTTGTAGAGTCCGACCGTCGTGAGGGCACTGTTCCGATTGGCCAGGAACTAAACGTTGCACAAAAAACATTTTTAAGCCTCTTGGAAAAGGCTGGATACACAAATAAGCTCAGGAGTTAACGAGCAAAAATTTCATGTACGGAATTTCCAACTCCGAATCGCTGAGGAATCGTAACAAAACCGACACATTTCTGAAGCGGAAGTTGACTGCTGATAAAAAGTGTATCACTCACAGCAACATCAAATGAAAGCGGTCATGGTCCAGGAGCATTGCGCCGGCACAAACGGTCTCAAAGCGATGTATGACAGTCAGTAAGGTTGTTTGTGTGTTAAGTGTGATTGGCAAGGTATCATCCACTATGAACTGCTCCCCTACGGCCCAACTCTTAATTCGAACATGTACTGTCAGCAAATAGAACGTCTGAAGAAAGCAATCCTCCTGAGGCATTCAGCGTTAGCCAAAAGGAGGGGAATTGTGTTTCATCAGAACAACGTCAGACCAGAAGCTCCGAGAGTTTGGTTAGGAGATTCTTATGTAACCTCCTTATTGTCTGAAACTAACATCGAGTGGTTGTCAAATGTTCCTGTCTAACGCGGACGATTTCGCTGGTGAAGAAGCCTGTGAAAATTGATTGTACCAAAATTTTGCAACTCGTAGCCCGTATTCCCAAATGGTGAGTCTCCAACCGCAACTGCAGCCGTAAATTTGTGCAGCGAGTAAGGCTGGTTTGATATCGGAAGATATTGCTTCAGTAGCTCTAAGTATGCTCGAACAAGCTTTAACAGGAATTTAAGACTTTGGGCACTTCTTTGCGCAGGATTTCGCATAAAGATCTCCGTGAGCAGGTTTACAAAGTCCAATTAAATTCGTTTTATTTAATTGGCGTACCAAAAGTAGCGTTTTTAAGTCAAGATCCTCGTTCATTTTATGAGGTCATCATGATTTTTTTTACCAACAATTGAAGGGAGATATAGTTTCTATCTAAGCCGCCGGCAAATGGCTGATGGATATCCAGGAGCAGGGGCAAATAGCTGACGGATTTTTATGAGGAGTTGTTGGTATTGCCTACCCAAGCGCGATCGAAATTAAAATTTGGATATTGAAATTACTATCAAATGATTTGAGTGTTTCCAAAGAAGATTTTTCATGAATTATTATGGAATAAACTAATTTCCATTTTTGAATTTTTATGTTATGTGTGACTCAAGGCGAATTTATAGAAGGTGAAGTTCTCACATCAGATGATTGCTTGTTCTTCCTTCCATTTTAAAAAATTTGAATTTGCCTTGGTGTGATTGCTCATAAATTTAATTTCGAAATTTGTCATTTTGACATTCAATTTGAAATTAATGTGAAATTAAATTAAAGAAAATTTGCCGACGAGATTGATGATGAAAGATGAATTTGCCTTATTTTATGGCGGAAAGCCGGGGATTATTAGAGAACTAAGAATATATATTTAAAGAATCTTAGGTTAAAGCAAATTGTTTTGGTTTATATCACTGTTGCAGCTCCCCTCGTGCTTAACCTCTGGCAATCTCCCCATGCTGCTATAAATGTATTTATGTTGTGATTCAGCCCGCGGCATGTTCTCGCACTTACTAAAAAGAGCACAACAAAAAAAACAAAAACACATACAAACATCGAATCGTTCAGCTTCAGAATTGCAACAAAAAATGATTGTATTGCAAACGCATCGAATTTAAGCAATATAGCAATTATCGGCTAAATTTTATTACTGGACAATAAACACGTCTCCTAGGGAAGGCAAAAAAAAAGAATGGGAAGGATAGCTTATACACTGAAAACAAATATTATCCATTTTAAAAGGGAAAATACTGTGAGGAATATCAAAGTGTACATTTTTGTTCAGTGTTCTTGTCGGTATTTTTGAACGGCTTCACCATCGCCGACATATTTTCACTTGATATTGCTTTTTTATTAAGGAAATTTTCTGGTGGAGCTTTTCATCAAGTTCGCCACTCACAGCATCCAGAAAAAAAATCTTTTATAAGAGTATACAGTTGCTGGCGTGTGCCGATAATATTGACATTACTGTCCTCAACAGTCGCGCGGTGTGCTCTGCTTTCTCCAGACTGAACAAGAAAGCGAAGCTTACGGGTCTGGTAGTAAACAAAGGCAAGACGAAATATCTGCTGTCATCAGGTAAACAGTCATGACATTCGCTACCCGGCTCTCACGTCACTATTGGCAGTCATAACTTGGAACCTGTATTAACACCAACAACAATATGAGCCTTGAAATCCAATACAGAATCAATCTTGCACAGCTGCTACTTTGAACTGATTAGCCATTTGAAAAGTAAAGTCCTGTCTCGACGAAGGAAGACCAAACTCTAGAAGTCGGCCATCATTCTCGTCCTGCTAATATGGTGTGTGGACATTTACGAGAGAAAGATTTTGCGTAAGATTTATTGTCCTTTGCGAATACCACTGCCGGTGGAACGACCAGCTATACGAGATATACGACGTACTAAATCGCATAAATCCCTTTGTGTCAAAAAGTAAGGTGTTTTTGAAGTTGACAGCTCCTAATTTGGATCCCTATCTTAGTATATCATATCCTGCTGATTTAGAAGTATGGACAATTCGTAAGAACTATAATAAAACAGTCAGCTTCCAAGTTAAACGCGGTCTTTTTAGAACTGACCGATAGTAAAAGATAAAGTCAAGAATATTATCCCAAGTGCACCGTGTAACATATGTATATGCTCACCATCTCACCATCGTTATTTCGTTATTTCACCAATTCGAGGACAGTTTCCATACCAAAAACACTATATTTATCACTCCATATACGAGTATATACATTTGTACATACATATGTAGGTATATCGGCTATGCGCAAAGCTCTAGGAATGCTGTACATCTTATGGCCATAAAATATGTTGTAGAAAATAAACGCATCCACGGGATAAAGATAAATTTCACTTACGCCCGCAAGGCATGGATTTACTTCAATTTTATGTCCATTCCCACCAACTCCATCCACGTGCATACGGGGGAAGATCCAAAAGTTCATGAAAAGGAGAGATTAAGTGAGAAAAAAAATGTATATATCCATTTCAATCAGTTAAATATTTTCCTAAAAGCTAATGTATCTTAGAAATGATGCCACGAGTTGAAAATGGAGGCGAGGCGCCTTTGCAGACAGAAAAATTGAGAGACAGCGAATTTTTTGGGTATGAAGATCTTAAGAACCTGGCCGAAAGTGATGATGCTAAGAGAAAATGTGGCGATTTTCAGAAGTTTTTGGGAACAAAGCAATTAATGCGGGAACCAGAGAGGGAACCGAACAAAAAGGGGAGTTCCATAATCTTCGCCAGCTATCTACTTCTCAGTATTGTATATATTCTGTGAAAGGTTAAAGCCCACTATCAACGAGCTGATGTGGACTTTATTGGTTTTGGAAAATACGCGTTAGAAAATAGATCGACATATACCACATTTTCCTCGATTCTGAAGTGACATGCGAAACAAGAAGACGTCTCCAAATACTCTTTTTTTCGCTTTTTAAAATTTTTTTTTGTTGTTTTTTGTTGACTTTTCCATAGCGACATTTAATAAATGAACAACTGTGACTAATGTTCTCGAGTTGACCCCACCAATTTGAATGGCACTAAAACAGTATTCCTTTTACGTCTATTTAAGCCAAAGAGTGCACAACAGCTGGCATACACTGCCTTGACGTAGGCGAAGCATAAAAGGAGGAAAACCTCTCCTTCTTTAGAAGGATCAGTTGGAGGACGACCTGGTGTCACTTTGTAAGGGGTACCTACGCCAATGAAGTATAGACGACAGCATTTCTAACCTCCCTATATCTTCTCTATCCCACGAGCTTTTTGGCAACCCCTCGTATATTCCTATATACGTGTATGCATATGCATATATATGTGTTTGTATAATTTGTATTAACATGAATATAGTAACTATACAACATGCGTAAGGCCTCTTTGTCAATAGTTCTTGTAATTGAAGAAGTATATTGAGTGTACAACAATAACAGTAATTCGAATGTGACGATCACTTGCTTAACAGTCCATTGTCAAGTGTCAATTCCAATTTGGTTTAGGCATTGTTATTTGTGACACAGGCAATCATTTCAATTTCCAGCCTTTTGGCTTATTGCATACATGTGATTGATTATAGCTTTCGGTGTAATTGGCCCAAGAGCGATAAATGATTGTTGTTGTGAATGTTTATTAATTGCACACATACATATATACATATACATACATTTGGCATTTATTATTAAGGGCGTATATTGACACTGAATGCATAAATATGTATATGGAATATGTAAAAACTCCCCCGCCAGAGGTGAATTATTTCTTGATTTATTTTCCTACCTCAGCAAGCTTTATGTACTTTGTTATAATTAAATTAAATGGTCGTGCTTTCTTAAACCGATTATAACTGATGTTTGTGTGTATGTACCATATATTGAAGCTTTCTTCATTTGGAAAGGATCTTGAGTTTAGTCTTTATTTCTATTTAGTATTCACAAGAATTTCCACTTCAAAATTTGGCAACACCTTCAAGTTTATACAGAAAATATATCAGACGAAGTTGTGTTCGGTGAGAAATGCCAGTGAGAATTAGCCAATAACGAAATGTCAAAATTGCGTTCTCTCGGCGCAAACTTTACTGACAATTGTTACTGTCCATCGGCTCAGCGAACAGAGCTGAAGTTTCACGAATGTTGGCGAGTTTTTTAACCTCATGAAAGAGAACAAACATTTAAATCGAGGCGGTAGCACCATCCGTAGGACCATTGAGTTGCTGCCGTGTATCGATCCAGGTTTTAGAATTCTCAATAAAGCACGGACTAATGGTAACAGAGGAAGGGAGATTTTTAGTAGTTATAATACATGGGAAAAGTGAAAAAACTTTACATTAAAATCTCCATCTTTACTCCTCTAAATCTCCTTTTTGTTTTGTTGTTACTATTGAGAGGCTAATTTATAAGTACCTCAAATGGCTTCCTCAGCGGAAATCAGCTGCAGCTGTGGTGACCGAGACTCAAATCAAAATGGGTCTAAAATGATGTATCATCCTGGGCGTTTATATTTACAAACGAAACTTATAATAAAAGTACAGTGAATGTAAATAAGCTAACATAAAGATGACTTGGGTTGAGTTGATGCGGCTGCGATACCGCCATTAGGCTCCTATCTGCACCTTCTCAAAAGTTTAAATCATTTCGTATGCAATGAGACTATCAACCAAAGAAGTTTTTCAAGTCTGGACAGTGATCAATAGACTCCTCCCCATTATAGTGATAGTCCATTCTTTTCCCGTGAAACCCAATCAAGAGTTGTCTTGTTATTACAGCTTTCATTATGATAATGGAGAATCGGTCTAGACGGATAATTGTTTTGTTTTTTTCGTTCAACTTCGACTATAATTGTCTGGTCACGTTGCACGTGACCTCTCTCCTTCAGCCACCTAGTCTTTGCTTTTTTGTCAAAGGCCTGTTTTAACATACGCTTTGCCGTAGACAAAGAAAACCCTGTTTATTGTGGATTGAAGGGCTCCTTCTTTCGCAAGTTTTTCTGTTGTGCAATCGTCTGGGATGTCCTTGTGTCCAAGCCAAGGTAAGTTTGCATTTAGTTGAGATTTTGTTCTGATCAACTGCCTTAAACACTTAAGGAATTTAAAGTATCAACTAAGGCAATGGATCGAAAATGATCACCTAAGGTCCTGGAGTAATTACAACGTAAAGCATGTGACTAAATTGCATTGTGTTCTTATATATATATTGACGGTGGATCTGTTCCTGAGATATCAGCTCGGCATGATCGGTTTAGTGTGGAGCATACATTGAAGAGGACAAAATTCTGGAGAACTATTTTTTCACGTGTGTACTGTTCCCAAACTCACATTTGGGATACCCATTGGAGCATAGTGAGACCACGCCAGGGGGCGCGTTCGGGTTTTTAATATCCACTTCAAATAACCAATGTTTCAGCCTTATAGATTTATCACAGCGGCGTCATGTCCAACTCCATCATTTTCCGACATAAAATGTAACTCTTTTCGATACTTAAAATTCACCAGGTGATTATCCTCCGCTAAACTTATGATTTTCAAATAGAAACGAACATAAATCCAACATTTTACGATGAATACATGTGCATTTATAACACATTAACGGTATATAATTTTGGCAAAACGTGTCTTAAGTCAAAGCAATTCTATTTATACATCCCATAAAAGTACAAAGACGTCATTAAAAGTTTGACTATAACTTAGAAATGAATATTTTCAAGGCTCTCACACCATCACCGCCGCCCCCCGAACAAGCTCTGACCACTCGCTCGATTGCTAGTTGTATTACATGAACATAATGAACAGTAAATGTCGTAACAGTAAACTTGCTCACAACGAAAAAGTCTTTTGTCTTTGCAATTTCCATTTCGTACAACTTCAACAGCCGCCCCCAACCGCGCTCGTCACGCCTTGCTTATTCTCACAGCTCATAGAGACATGCAGCGTACTTTTCACGTACCTTTTCTATTAGCTAAGTTCGCTTTTCAACTGTCGTCTCCGAAATACACGCATTTAGTGCTATTCCACCCAGCCCCAACTGCTATCATCTGAAATCATAAATTACACAATATAGGTATGTATTTTGGAAATTTGCGCTTTTTGTTCGGAATCTACCCACACACCCGCCTGCATCTGTCCCTTCGCAGCAGCTCACTTCTGACCACATTATTCCTGAAGCTACTTTCGCTCTTTATTATTTTGAGCTCTAACGCAAGAGAAATGATGTTCAGCCATAACATAAAAGCGTCACCTTTATTGTTGTCATTTCAAAGAAGGTCCTCTAAACTCAGCCACAAACCCACATCTCAGAGCGCGCATACGTCTTCAGCTTCAGGTGAAATTCAACGACGACTGCTGTAGGTAAGCGATGTAACTGACTGCCCCTACTCTCTCATCTGAAATGCTTGAGTATCCTTGTCGCATTTAATTGGCATAATTTCGGCGCCGCAAAAAGAAGGATGTAGAAGGAGGTTGCGGAATGGGAGTGATACGCTTTATAATTTCTTTTTACATTTTGCTAATATTTCTAGTTTTTAAGTAAACAAATTGGACCCTAAATATACATAATTGCGCTGAAAGGACATGGAGGTGTATGATTTATGTGTGTCTTGCAAATATCCTTGCACTGAATTATTCAAATTTGTTTTGAAACGTGGAAAATTAATTCGAAATTTTGTAAACAGACTTGAAGAAGAATTTATATATTTCGATAAAAAATACTTTTAATTAACAAATTAGTTATAATTTGTGATAACTGTATGCCGAAAATAAATCAAAAGTAAAAAAAGAAAAAAATTAAGTAAATAGTATCAAAATATAGCCTGACTACTTGTATACTGAACGAACTTGACGCTTGCTAGAAAATGCTTCGGTCGTCTGCGGTCCAACCCAAACCAGGAGGATTTCACTAACGAACACGACAACGCAACACAGCGTTCGTAGTTGGGTAGCGTACGCAAAGTTGGCATGAGGTTTGCCTACTTAATAGCAAGTGCAGACCTGATCTTTTGAACGGAGTGGAGGTCTTCCCCATCCTCTGCTTCCACCGGCGGGTGCTGCATCGAAAACATTCAAAGGTGGAGTGTTCTCACCCAGTTGGGCCACATGACCTAACAAGCGTAGCCACAGTTTCTTGCTTCGCTGAACTGTAACAAAGTCGTCGTATATCTCGTACAGATCATCGTTCCATCGGCAGCGGTATTCGCCTTTTCCAACTTCAAAAGGACAATAAATCTTAGGCGAAAATTTTTTATCGAAAACTCTAGCACCGATTCAACAGATGTTGTCATCGTCTACGCTTCTGGACCATATAGCAGGTCGGTAATGATGAGTGACTCGCCGAGAGTGGAGTTTACTTTACCATTGCCTACTCAATCCAATGTAGCAACTGTTGACAAGAGTAAATCTGCGTTGGATTTCGTGTCTGCCATTGGTATTGGCGTTAATGCTGATTCCAAGATAGACGACTTTAAAGTGATGACTGTCAACAGTGACGTAAGAGCCGAGTAGCGAACGCTCTGACTCTTTTTTATTGCAGGAGATATTTCGTCTTGCCCACACTACCAGACCCATATCCTTCACGTCTTTATCCAGGGTATTTGGTGCCAATATGACAATATCATCAGCGTACGCCAGCAGCTGTACCCTCTTATAGAAGATTGTACTTTCTCTATTCACCTCTGCAGCTTGCATTATTTTCTCCGGCAATGTATTAAAAAAGTCGCATGATGAAGAACACACCTAAAAAGGACATTTGATATCCAACGGCTTGGAGAGGTTCGTCCTGATTCTGACGGAGCTTTTGATGTTACTTAAAGAAGGCTGATTTAAAATCGACGAAGATCCTCGATCCTCTTTTCATGGAAAGCGACCCTGATAAGGTACAATAATTTTGTTGAAGTTCGATTTTAGTCTTTACTCGAACTTCTTCATAGTCAGACAACGAAACATCTGTTTCATCATCATCAATTGGGGAACGCAGATTATAATCGTTCATGGCCCAGGAAGGCCGACCAACTGTCCAAGTAGATGCTAAAGCTCTTAACTGAAATGATGCTCCGCTACCGCTTTCTGCTTATCGCCCCTCTATCTAAATAATGACAACTTGACCTGGAAGCCTGAACCTAGAACGGTTTGCGACAACGAAAAAGACTCATTTACCAAATCTTCTGCCTAATCTAAACTCATCTATAAGGAAGTTGGCTACCCTTGACTTCCAAACGGGACCAATAACCTTAGAAATAAAGATGATAAACTGCTTTTTCAATGATGAAGTCCGTAACCAATGTGACAAGGTAACGAACTAAGCAGCAACTCTGCTTCTCAAATGCTTACCTCAGTTTTCATAGCGGGGATCTTGCTTCCCTGATACTAAAGAGCCTACTACACACTTTTTAGCTGCTTAGCTACTACTGTTTCCCCAATTGTCCAGGAAACGAGCCGTTTCGACGTGTTCGGACCACAGGGAAAGGAGGGGTTAGATGCGTTGGTTTTAGGGGGCATACAAAGAGGTGGTTAGTGTCATGCGGGGACTACTTTGCGTGAGGAGATCTAGCTCTTTCCGATGGCAAGTCTATTGCGAAATGCATTTTGGGGTACATACATATGATACTGACTTTTCGGCGGTCGCATGCCATCCCACATTGGTCCACGCGAATGATCGCGCCTAAAATTACTCACCAGCCACACTCTCTTACCATAATTTCATACTGAAAATTACCTCATTGCCTTACGGCTCAGTTAAGCACTACTTAGCTAAATATTTATACTAATAAAAGTATGTATTTGGTTTACCCGAAAATAAAATAAAATCGTGTTCCTCACAAACACTGACTAATAAGTAAATAATTCAGAAGGTTTTATGGGCATACGTGACATCAGCGAGAGTGGTATACAAAATAAATGAAAACTATAATGTAATTGAGTTATGGTGAACACACGATTTCTTTTTAATTTTTGGAACATATAGTAGATTAGAAATTTAGAGTTAAATAAAACGTACTTTTTTGTTAAATTATTTTCAACATAGTAAATTTTTAATAATATAAATGTTTATACACACTTATAAATGTGTAGACATACGCATTTTAAAAATAACAAAAGAAATTTACAAATAAAACTTGTATATTTTAAATATGTAATAAGTTTTGTCTTTCTTATGAAAACTTATAACATCTTCACTTACAAAAACGTTAGTATTTCATTAGTGTATATATTTGATTTCATAAATATTTACGCATACAATTAAATCGAATACTTAATATTTTAAGTTAGCCTTTATCTGTTAAATATCAACTGAAGTTACAGCGAAAGTACACTTGGTATGCAAAATATTTGTCTATAAAAAATTTTGTAATAGACCTGGGAAATGCTTATATCAGCATTTGCAAATTAGATATACATATGTAAACTTGCAAATTTTTCCCGTAAATCACTATCATTTCGGCAATCAATGTATACCTATTATTTCCGCTTTTATCATTTTGTTTACGTGAATTTTGTTTAAATTAAATGTATTTGAAATACATAAGTGAACTGAATTTTTTGCTTCTGGCTTGCCATAAACCATACAACGTTTCGCACGCATTTGCTGCTCTTGGTTTTCATATATGTATGTATGTATGTGTATGAGATCAACGCACTTCAAGCGTTTATGATCTTAACGATGCCAAGCGATTTTGCATTTCCTGCAAATCCTCCTCTTCTTCACCAGCCTCATCCTCGGATAAAGTAACTGCAGCAGCGGGAACTTCTTGTTTTTCCGCAGCAATGCCTTCGGGCGGTAACGGCGCTTCACCAAGTTTGCCATCCGTAATTTCCCATAACACCTTATCTACCTCTTTGGCGGCCTCCTCCTCCATCTCTTCAGATTCCTCTAGTGAATCCATAGTTTCGTCTAGCATCTCCTCAATTATGCCCGCCTTCATCATTTCCTTTGACATGTCACGCATTATGCCAGCCAATTCTGGATATCGTACCAGGTTCTGCATAGCCTGCATTACTTCGGTAGACTTTTGCAATGAACCAGCCACACGTAAAGTAGCTAAAAGTAAGAGAAACAGTGGATTCTTATATTTCTTCCGCTTATCTTAATGTAAATATCGGAAATAATTTATATACCTAATTGATTTTTCATTTGCAGTTGAATGGAATTGAGGTGTGCTTTTGATGTGTAAATACGATTTATCGCTTTTCGCGCACGTACTATCTCTTTCGCAAGGATGACGCAAGTGTCACGATCATTTTTAGTTGCTGCCTGTTTTAAAGAACGCTTTACTTTTTCCTCCTCACGTTGAATACTGCGTATTTGGCGGTCCAGTTGATTGCTCTCCTTACGAATTTTATGCGTCCATTCTTGAACCTAAAATAACGAATATGTTTATTTTGCATTGTTTTTGTTTTTATTTTCTTTAAGTTTAAAATAAGTTGATGAGGTAGTATACACAACTGGTTTGCCTTGGCCATGAACTGAGCCAATTCGCAAGTAGGCCAAAACTTTTACCAACGTCGAAGTACCGTTATGTACCATACCTGTTCTTTGGGATCTTTGGTATGAGTTTTGCCGAACAGTCCCATGTTTATTTTTATTTATTCCTGATGTTTTGAATTGTTTATCGTTGCTTTCCACAATTAATTTTTAACAAATCTTACAAATGACTCATTTATTGGAGCTTTTCTGACGCTTAAAAAATTCAGTGGTTTTGTTTGTGTCACATAAATGTCAATTGATTTGTTTTGACTTCACTATGCGCAACTGCGCAGTAACTGCGCATAGGGTTGCACGAAATATTATTGGGTTAACCTAAAATAGCCCAATTTTAAAAATAAGCGTAGCCGACAATGAGCTTCCTTTGAAAAAGAAACAACAAGACTCATAAGATCTGTGTATGAATAGAATAGGGTCGGTGAAGAAATAAGTTAATTGCTAAATTTGCTATTCTCAACTATTCGCCGATATCAATTTTAATGGTATTCTAACGTTTCAAATGAATTAAGCTTCGATGATTTCCCAAATCCTTCCAGTTCGATAATTGTTAATCATAAATCCCAAAGTTTTTTGTTCTGCTTCTTTTTTGTAAACACGGTCTACCAACTCTCTGGTAAACATACAGCTTACTAAATGTACAAGTCTTAAAAATCAAAATAAAATCTCTTAACCTGGCATGAATGTTTTCACTACCGAGTTCTATACTCGAATGAATATTCTGCGGTGTTGTCCGGCGCTCTTATATGTCAAAAGATTTCTTACATGCATCTCTAATATGTGGTTTGACTGTCATCGATAACGAATAATCTATACAACCATACTAGAAATTGCTGTAGCTATCGGCAAAGAACATATATTAATATATATTATATCGGTTTCCCCTTCATCTGATTTCATACATTATTTTAACTTTATATCTCAAATTATATAAGTCTGCTGGTAGAAAGAAAGAGTCTTTTAGAATCCAGAGATCTTTCCGCTTCCACCCTTACCCCGTTTTATTCTACAAAGCTTGCGAATTTAACCCGCGACTTTCTCAACCTTTTTTGCATTGGGCTGCTCCGACGTTCGAAAACGCCAATATTCGCCCTTAATTTGGTTTGTCACGCTATCTACATGAATTCGCCTTGTTTCAAATTATTTTGCGATAATTGGCAACAAGGTTTTCCATTCTCCTACATCCTCTTTTTATTGTTTTCATCGTCTAGTTCCAATCTGTTTATTCTGTTTATTTGATAAGAATAATATTTTCTTCACAGAAGTTTGAAAATTAGATTTAAAAGCTTGGTAAAATGTTAAAGCAACATGTACTTGTGGAATTGAAACAGTTCGTTCAATCGGTTACAAGTCATCATGGTAATCCAAAGAAACTTACAAATAACTCGCTTCTCCGTAGCAGTTTTCACCTACTTGAAGATCTGCCGGCCGCACGCGAGATAATTTTTGAGTATTTCGCACTGATTGCTGAAGTAGCCGTTCAGAACTATGTGACAAATGTGAATGTTGATTTTTCTACTGGCCTACCATTAAGACAAGGAAAACAAGGTGCCGGTCCAAGTTCAAGTAGCAATGTGCCCACACAACCGACTGTAATAGAAGATAGTAATTGGACAGCCGTGCAAGAGGCATTAGAGAACTTGGTCATCAAAGGACCATCTGCTTGGGGACCTATAATCGCCTCATGGAGTCTAGACTTGGTGGGAAAGTTATCAGATAAATATACCAAACGAAAGATGTCTATTGTAGCAGCATGCAATTATTGGCTGAACTGTGGTGCCATGCGAGGTTTGCTTACATTGATCAGTTTAAGTTTCCGAAAGCTTACAAACGCCGAAAAAGAAGCTTGTGTAGAAACATTACTGGGTTTGTAAATTTTTTGTGCAGCAATTTATGCATATTCCCTTATTTATTCTACATTTCTTGCAGGTGCTTTTCAACGATATGCACTCAGTTTTGACTGGGTTGTAGCACGTTTGGGTGGCTGCTTTCCATTGAGCATTATATCGCAAATATTACAATGCAGCCTTAAACGGTTTGCTGAAGATTATCGCTGCCGTTTTGATTCTGAGTTGGGTATTTTAGATTATTTATCTTTTGCACATGAGCAGGAGCTTAAGCAGGCTTTGACGGATTTGTTAAAAGATGGATTTAATCCAAAGAAAAGTTTAGATGCATGTATAATACCATTCTTACTAGTAATGGCTACATTTGCAGATGCATTGCTACAAAATTTGGTAGTTGTTTTCCTTGAAATGTGTGAGTATATAAAATTAGTAAACATTTATAAGTTGTTTGTTTTATACGTAATATTTCATTACATTTACAGATAATGACGATCTACGCCAAACCATTATACAGAAAACTCCTCTGTGGATGAGTAACAAAATATTCGCTGAAATGCAACCATCTCTTAATAGTTTAGCGTTGCGTTTAAAGTCGAATGGTGCACAACTACTGATCGCTGTATCACAAATGGCCGACCAATATAACTGGTGTCAAGACTTTTTGGAATACACCTTACAGGATTTGGAACAAGTGGTGCTAAATGCTACAGTGTGTCCGCTAATGAATGATCTAGCTACCGAAGATTCAAAATATTTACTTTGGAAGAACTGTTTAAGCGCCAATATCTACCAACAGCAAACTGCAGTGCGGCTGCTATTAATTGTTTGTATGTAGAGACATATATTTTTCATATCGAAATGGGTTAGTAATTAAATATTTTACTTTCAGCCACGCAGCATTCACACATTTATCATCAGACAATATCAGAGCTGTTAAGAAAATCGTATACAGCAAATCCCAACGGCTTAGGCGCTGTGATACGTATAATTGGTGGGCAAAGTGGTGTAGTTGAATTTCCGTGCATTAAGCCTGGTTTACAAATGGTTTTGGAAGATGTCCTGCTGCAAGAGCAATTCAAACATACTCGCTTGATAAATGGTGATCAATCAGACGCACTCAACACTTTCAAAAATCTGAATATGCTAACCAAGTAAGTAGTTTTTTTACCTTAATAGTTCTACAAATAAACTATTTTTTATTTTGTTACTTAGAATGCAAAAAAAGAATTCGTTTCAATATATGAAGCAAAGTCTCTTAACTAATGTACTGAATGATTGCCTGCCGAAAATTTTGCAAATACTTGAGGTTACACTGACCAAAGTTGTACTCCGTATGAATAAATTAGCAGAAGAGATTAGTGAGGAAACGTCCAAAGCTGCGCAAAATAACAAAAATAATGAGGCAAAGGGTGAGAGGAAAAAACTTAAATTTGGTACAGCCGATGCCGAAGCTGAAGCTATACCAATGGATGTGGATGCTCAAGAAGATGAAAAGCTTATTATAGGCGTACCTCTAACCGATTCGGATGAAAGCGAGGAAGAGGAAAAAGATGTCAAAAGACGAATTCTAGCACACACTATTATAGATCTACTCAATACAATTGAGGCTGGTTTGAAAGGCACCGTAATGCGCACCACAGAGGTTCGTTATTACCTTTTATTAATTTTTAAAACGCTTTACTAATCGCACTTATTCGTGTTTTTTTTAGGTATTGAAGCTATCAATTTTAAGTATAAAGTATTTCTTTTTGGCGTTAACAGAAAAAAGTAAGTCTTTTATTATCAAAGAAAATACAATAACCAACTTATACTTTCCGAAAGGTCCAATAACCCGTTCGGCAGCAGTTAATCGCGCCTACTTGTTGCTCGCGCGTCAATGTTCCGCACGAAAAGCTGCGCGCACAGCTTGCATACGTGAGTTGGTGGAGGGTGCACTTTTCTATTATGGTTACCTATTCGGACAATACGAAGAGCCAGAGGTGGATCAACTCGAGATACCAGATCACGAAATGGTTTTGCTACAAAATCAACGACATACGTTAGGACCAAATGCCAATCGCACGGTTTTACATGCGGGCGTTATAGGACGTGGTTTACGTCCAGGTTTGGCGTCAAATGCACAAAAAGAGTACTCAGCTGAAATGCAAACGCTGCTACTCAAAGCGCTGGATGCCTGTTGTACTGTGGCCGATAAGCAAAACTCCGTTGAGGGATATTCAATGATATCGCTCCTACTCGTCGAGATGGTCTCCACCGACGTTATGTACAATGGTCTGCCATTTCCGGATGAAGAGTTCACCAAAGTGACAATGGAACGGGATTTAATGATACGTCGCGCCTTCAGCACATCGCCGGTGCTTTGGGCATTGCTCGGCTTTATAGCTGCACATCGACCGGCGCTATGCTTTTCATCGGTACTATTGCGTGCTATGTGTGCCACTTGTTTGCATCAATGGCGTGCTAAAAATGGTAGGTTAAAGCAAATATATATTACTTCTACTTTTCAATGAAATAATTCGTTTGTTTGCAGTAAACAAATTTCAACCTTTTGATCCCAACGACGAGCTAATGGTGTGTACGCAGAAGTTGTTGCAATTGTTGGCGATGGGACAATTGTTGCCGCCACCTTTGTCAAATCTACACGTGATCATCAAACATTTTGAGCCACCAGAAGTGCATATAAATATTATTTGTATTTGTAATATATACTATTATTTCTAATGTTTAACTCTTTGTTGTAGATTGCTTTATTGCTAAAGGAATGCATTTGGAATTATCTAAAAGATCATGTACCCTCGCCGGCGTTATTTCATCTCGATAACAATGAATTGCATTGGCGTAATCCAAATATGTCTAAAATTCCCCCACAATATGTAGACACGTTACGTAATTTAATGCAAAAGAAGCTAACCAAATTGGGTCAGCATTATTATCAAATGTTCATCATGCCCGAGTTGAATGATCCGAATCCCGTGCAAGTGTGTTTAGTAGATTCGGTATCAAATAAACGCGACTAATGACTTACTATTATTAAGCATTTAGATTTTTTTTAGGTGTACCAACCAAGTGGAGTAACAGAAAAACTATGATTTTCATTTACAACAAACTGTTTATATTTTTTTCAAGTGTTAAAAATATGGAAAATATTTTTTGTTTTATTCTGTATAGATATATTTGGTTTAATTAAACCAACCACATAATTCATAACAAATAAGATTTCATTTTTCTTTAATTAAAAACAAAAAGGAAAAAACAACTTTTGTTTTGTATTGTCGGTAGGAGATATATGCATTTTTTTCATTTCATTTCCTTAATGGTGTGTATGATTATATGCTCGTATGCATATTCTACTTTTATGTTCTCAAAAAATGGATTTTGGCTTGTATAATTATCAAGTGTTCAAAATACGTATATTTTACAATGTATGTACATATGTGGTTGTATTTGTGTTTTGATTGCACATGTTCTTGGCGTACAAATACGAAATAGAATAAAATAATACATTATAATAGATGAAATTATCAAAAATATCTCACTTGAATTAATGTTACTTAGCTAACTCGCTACATACACAATAAAAGTGTGTTTCAAATAAATCCATTGTAGATTGCTTAATTGAATACTACACCAAATCGGTAACATTTGTATGATATAAAATAGTTTTCGATTGTTTTAATTTTAAATTTTGCACATTAACTCCTTTCACTGCCATACACGTGAAAGCATATGGAGAGTAGTTACCTAACTATGTATGTATTTATAAAAGAAAAGGAGGGATATATAAGATAATAAATAAAAGAAAGTATATACTACTACCTAGAAATTACACAACAAAAAATCGGACGCGAATAATACAATTAAACTGAAAACGTAAATTTCATTTTCTTTTTTGTTTGTTTAATAAATACTAGCAAAACAAGGCAAAGGAAACAAACCAATATAAAGAATTACTCCATATATATGTACATATGTATGTAAGTTAAGGTAAGTGGTGTCCTAAGAATAATTAAGTTGCGAGTGTTGCTTGCATTTGGCAGCGAGAGATACTTTCATTTATATATTCTCTGCAGCAGTGCAAGCTGCACATTCATATGCGTAAGGCTAACTGTCTTGACATTCAACGACTAATGAAATGTTTAGAGTTGAAAATTTTTAATTTTTTTTTTCATATCAATTAAACTATGATTTTCCAATGACTACATATACTGCTGCGCCTGCGCGCCCTTATATACTTTTTTATCGCTGCCACTATGGTGTTTATTACGATGGCCGGCAATTTGAGAGTTTTCTTACAGAAATACAAGACGTTAGCTTTTTAGCACGTCTTTTCAACGAAGACGATTTTTTCTCCTTGCTTATGCTGTTCGAAGTCGACGCGCCTGCACTTGTCGATGGTCCTGCTGAGTTGGCTGCCGCTAATTGTTGTTTTTGCTGCTGTTGTTGTGCTTTAATTTCAGCAGCTGCAGCGGCTGCTTGACGTGCGAGCTCACCTAGAGATACAAATAAGATATTTAAAGATGTAAATAAATATTCTTGTTCTATTTTAAAGTTATTTTTCAAGTCGCGTACTCACGATTGAGATCGTGTTCGGTGAAGTAAACTTCCTCCAAATCACGGTCAGTTTCATAGTGGTAAGCATCTAGATAAGGCAGTACCGTAGAACGGCGGTAGACATCACGTTTGAGTGGTGGAATTGGCACTGGAGGGCCTTTTTCTTCGGGTGCAGATATGAACCAACTGTTTGTAGGGAAAACCAATTATCAACATCTATTTTGTATGCTGAAACTACGTTGCCACTTACGGATCACAGCGTATTTGTTGTATAGAATATCGTTTAGCCGGATCAGCTTGTAACATGCCCAATATAAGACCAGCTAGCTGTGCGTCCAACTTGTACAACCAATCTGGTGCTTCCCATTGACCACGTCCAATATTCTCAAATAGCCTATAAATGTTATCACCTTCAAAGGGATACTGTCCCGAACATATGTTGTAGCTATTTGATAATGCAGGCATGGAAAATGTAAGTTGTTTTTAATTATATTATATTATTTTATATACTCACAGCGTCACACCACAGCTCCATATATCAACTTTAGTGCCGGAGAATGATTCGTGTCCGTTGGCAATTTCTGGCGGTTGAAATGCAGGTGAGCCCTGCCCGGTGGTGCATGTATCGTCTTTAGCAAAAAGATCTAATTGTTCAGCGACACCGAAATCCGAAATTTTCAATGTTTGCTCAAGTGAAAGCAATAGATTTCCAGGCTTAATATCTTTGTGAATGATGCGGCAGCCGTGTAAATACTCTAGGCCGCTTATTAATTGGCAAAAATAGCGATGCGCCTGAAAGAGAGGCAGTTTCTTTTCGGGTGCGCTCTCCACTAATTCCTGAAAATAAAAATATTAAAAAAAAATATATATATATATACATATAATGTTATTATTTTATATTATTTATAAACATATATACATACCTGCAATCCCCCCACACAGTATTCCATAATCATGTACATTTTCTGCTTTTCGTCGTTGTACAAAACATCCAAAAGCGCTACTACATTTTTGTGCTGTAAGTTTCTTAATAATTGTATTTCCCGCTGCACATTCTGTTCTCCATTAGGAATGCGTCTCAGTTTTCGCTTAGTCAATATCTTTACTGCCCGCCGACAGAGATTTTCTGAATCAAGCACTTCCTTTACTTTGCCATAGGAACCCTCGCCCAACAAATCACCCATAACATACTTTCCTACCATTTTAATTTCTTTCTTTTTCTTTTGATAAATTATTTCTGCACTATCAACGCGGTTAAAGAACATATTTCCAATGTCTAACGTGGTTACGTCAAGTGCATCAATTTGTTCATTATCTAGCCATGTAACTTGTGGATGAGCCTGTTCATTAATTAGTTGCTTTACCTCATCGCCTGCCACAAAATCGGCTCCTCCACCACCACCACCTTTGCCATCAACATCTGCTTCATAGGACTCCTCTACATTGGAGAGTGCGTCATAGTGGAAATTCTTATTTGCCAGTAGAACTGACACCTCGCCATCTGCGGTCTCCACATCCATTTTTAAATTATTAGCCTCGTTATTGGTGTGTAATCCCTGTTTGTCGGTCAACAGTTTAGTGCCTAAAGGTGGCATTAAAATGCTTTTATAGGCAGTCACTGAATGAATGGTTGCTGCCACTAAGGATTGTTCTACGTTACTTGTTTTGTTGCTATCAATATAATTATTATTATTGTTGTTTTTAATGTTATCATCAATTACGTGCTGTTTTTTGATTTGTATTTCCATTTCATGTGTACCAGGCACGGTTATTGGTCAGCAAGATGTTGCAATAACGCTAAGGACTTTGTGTACACTTTTTCGTTGTATGTTTATGCAATTCAATAACAGGACTAGAAATGCGCTCACAGTAGTTTGAAGCTTGCTAATTTATTATTTAATTGTTTCAATATTTTACTTCACGATTATGCGCTCCACGTACGCATGTAGAGCGCTGCATCCAGTTTACATTTTTACCAAATGCCAACGTTTTTGGGCCACCGGTTTTCTTTTCAATGTAAGCACTTCTTATGTTACGATTCCACCTTAATCAGATGATTAATATGAAGATACTCTTAGCGTGAAGATTGCCCTATCCGTTGATATTTCTCAACTTTCGGTAATTTTCTCAGACATTTAGCAATCATGCAAAAATCTTATCACAAGCGGAGGGGTGCCGTCTATACACAACGCCGTCGCCTTGAAACCAACTCCCTTGCTTTGTGTTGCTTTACGCGTTTTGATATAGAACTCTACACTTGTTATTCGCTGTTAATGTTTACTATTTATTTATAACTTCGATTTTTTCATCCAATTTTTAATTGAATAATTTTTTAATCACTAAAATTTTCTGCTATGCCTGCTGATCGTAACGCACTTCATTTTTTTCCATCAACATATCGATGGCGTTGCCAACTTCGTGAATGAATTGAAAGCAGAGTAAACAGAAGAAAGCGGTAAGGAAAAATAAATGGATTAGAGGTGCTTAAGAAATTTGGAAATCAAACTAATCTAAAAAAAATCTATATGCATACTACGGGGGCAAAAATAAAAATATATTTTGTTATATGGTATATTTTTTTAATATTTTATGTTTTAAATTAAATCAAAAGTATTAAATAAATGTGGATTCTGAAATATTTTATGAACTGAAGTGTATCACAATGAGGGATGCGCCCAACCCCTGACTCTGGGACTGGTAAATACAACACATACTACGCCACCTTTCGTAACTTCAAGACTATCTCCTCCAGTAAGTCCTTGGGGTTCCCGCTCCTCGATCGGACTGTTAATTATATCTCTCCTAATAGAGCAAAGATAACTCGTATTTAAATCCACGAGCTCATTGTTCAATCGTCAAGCTAAATCCCTATTCAATAGTTTTTCGTTTCTTTTTTTCTCTGTTTGGTGCCGAGATATCAATATCAGTGGTATACGACAACTTTAGTATGCTCTTCTAGAAGATTGTACCTTTATTTTTTCATTCTGTAGTTTCTTCAGGCTTTGTATGCACTTAGATGTTTTTATGAGGAGCTTTTATTTCACGTCAAAAATACACTCGGAGGGCTTGACATCCCTGCCGAGGGGCAACCGATATGAGAAAAATTAATTTTCTATAATTTAGAATATTGATCCGACCAGGATCTAAGCCTGGGCTTCCAACTGTCAGCTAATTGCGGCCGTTACGTTGTCTAGCGTCAGTTTTAATGGCCGTTAAAGTTTTACAGGAATACCAAAATCGAATATAGTAGTAGCTGCAAATATGCAGCTTCTGTTTGTGCTTCGAAGGCAGCTTTAAAATCGCAAAAGAGGTGACGTGTGTCGATTTATTTCCCATAGGTGTTTTCCAAAATGTGGCTGCCCTTTCTTGTGGATTAGACAGTACACCCTCTATAAATATATAAATGGCGCTTTATAACCTCTGAAGCTCCTCCTCCAAATTGTGGTTTTGCGTCTTGATGTTTTTTCCAACAAAATGGAGGAATGGGTATGATAGTAAGACACCAGGATTTGAGCCCGTGCCTTCCGAATGATAGTACGCAGTGCTAACCAGTCGGCTATCGTGTCCTCCGTCTCAAGAAAAGCGTTTTTTAGCAATTTTTTTGTTGAAAGAGAAGGAAATTATAGCGGTAAACGAAATTTTCAGACAATCATGTACTATATTTAAGCTTCAAAAAACAATTTTTGTATCAAAAAAATATTGGAATTTTCCAATGTTGTGATGAGTTTTCTGAAGCGGTTGCAGTGTGAACTCGTGAAAGGGTGCTGGTGATGGAGGTCATGCGATGCATCTGAAATAGAGAAACCAATTTTTGTTTTTTTTTTTTTATGAGTGCCTCTCCTTTATGAACTAAAAAAATATCGAAGAAGTTGGAGAATTTCAAATTTTTTTGAAGTTTGAAAAAACAATTCACTTCAAGTTGCAAAAAAAATACTTTTGTCCAACTTTTCTAGTTCAATTAGAAGGTAATTTAATACTGAAGCTAGATTACTTTGATTTTTTCCGATCGGACATACATATTTTCGTTTTTCTATCACCGACACCGTAAAACTTGTAAAAATCAAAACTCGGCGAAAACGCGCTTCGAAGATTTACCCGAGCACTCGAACCTACTCGACGCTCGGCCACTAAACCTGTTCTTGCTGCTAAAATATATCGAATTTCCCACTGAAAATTTGAAGACATATTCTTGGATAGTTTTAGAATAGATTTAATAAAAAAAATGCCTTTTTTGAAGCCTCTAAAGCAGACTACGGCCTTAACTCATTGGCTACAGCCGCTTTTTTATATTTTTAAAGCGGATAATTGCTAATCGAACTTCGTCATAGTCGGGTTTTGGGTTCACTATCTCCATTTATTTCATTTCCACTGGTTTGAATATCATTTACCTGATCCCCTTCTTTTTCCTAGAGAAGCAAAAAAAAAAACAGAAAAAAACGAGAGGGAAAAGAGATCACGGGGAAAATTACTATTTTAGACAAATACTTCAGGTTACATAACCGTTTCCTATTCCGGTTTGTTTTCATCGTAGAAAGTAATGCATGCAAAACGTTTTGAATTAATAAAAGATATTTCGTATAAATTTTTATTTTCGTTATTCCATAATATTTACAGTACAGAATGGAATTTTGTTTAAGACTAGTTTTACAAAATAAGCTAAGTAAATACATATATACATATAAAAAATTGTAATTTCGCATTAGGTATGTAGATACAATTATAACTATATATTTACATAATCGACATATGAAACAATTTTGTTTTGATTTTATTTGCAACTAAATATATCTATTGAAGGTAAGATACAAAAAATTTACAAAAGAAAAAAAAAAGACGCACACATAAAACCAAATTTAATTATTAAAAGTAATAATTCAGTGGGAATTATGCTGCCGCGCTTCTTTTTTATTTGTGAGCAGCAATTCCATATGCGTTTGGAGTAAATGTTTATTGTTTCGATATATTATATTTAGTTATGCAAAATACATATGTATGTATTGTATATATGAATATATTATTGCTTCATATTTATTCCTTTATTTATTATAGTCAAAAATAAAAATTCCTATAAATTAATTTCTAATTTTTAAATATTTTTTTTTATTACATTGGTAGTTCACATACAAACATAATTACTACAAATTAAATAATATTACATTTAAGGTTTAGATTTATGTATATAACATCACGTATACATAAATTTAACTATTTTATAAAAATGGCTAAGACTAAGGCAGATCGCAAAAATTGACCCATTTTGTATTATACACAAATTCTATGTGTGTAAAATTTCCGCTTTTTTTTGCGAAAACATACTGTGTATAAGTGTGTTTGTGAGTTCATTTGTGTTAAAAAATTATTCATTTCTGTTTTTGGTTCATATTTAGTTTTTATTTACAGATATTTATTGAACTATTTTTTTTATAAAAGTATTGACTTTTACGAGGGCTACCTTTTATATTTCGAGATTTGCCAACTCTAGTGTTGCAATCTACCAATTGATAACTGTATCGTAAATTTTGACATTTGCTGTTAGACATATTCAAAACGTTTTGACATACGAGCAATATTTGTGTTGTTTACAATAACTTCGTTGAAGCGCTCAAAACAAATGTTTTGGAGCTACCTCAGAGTAGCAAAGGTTGATTTGGATAAAAGGCAACCCTCGTAGTAGGTTCTTTATTGAAAATTTTTGAATGTTCTACTCTACTCTTATGTGTTCTAGGGAAGTTGCTTGTGTCTAATATTAAATTATTAAAAATATTTGTGTTAAATGTTGTACTGTTAACGACATTTGAACGTAACGGCTTTACGTATTTTCGTTTTTTCATCGAGCAATATAAAAACAATCATAGGAAGTAAGCAAATAGGAAAAAAGAATGCGAAAAAATAGTACAGGACAAGCATTTCCTAAAAATAAACATTCCTTTCCTTTTTTCTATTATTTATTTGTTTTGTGAAATCGGAAGATAATTTCTAAACTTTTAAATTTTTCTGGTTTCTAATTTTTTTGCGGTATTGACGGGAAATACTTTTTAGTACGTGCAACAACTACTAAAAAATAAAAAAATTGCCAAAAACTCATTACGGACACATGAACGAACGAATCTATAAAGTTTATATTTTGTTTGACATAAGGCGTATACGCAAACATTTAAAGATTTACCATTGTTCTTTCAAGTCTTGCCCGTAACTAAATAATTTCTGGCACACGTTATTGCAACACTGTGCAGCTGATCAGCTGTTTGGTTACGTACATGACTAATTGCACTAAAAATTTCTCCGGCCTATTTCCGTGGTGAATATATCTATTAAAATGGCATTATTTTATTCTTTAGAGTTACAAAAAAATTTACTTGCATCGGTTCAATCATTCCTACGCACATGTATTTCCCATTTTACATAGAATTTTCATAAAATATATTTCGCGTTTGTGTGTTTGTTACTTATGGCCAATAGGCAGTTGCACTAAACAGCAATTACGTACTAGATATACGTCGTTTGTTTAGTATTTTTTTACATACATACATATATACATTTAAGCAACTTAATATTTGTTTTGTTTGTTTTTTTGTTTTCAATTTGGCTTGCGATTAATGCAATTTTTCCTTCAACGCCAATAAGCCGATGGCATCCATCGTATCCATTGTATTATTATTCATTTCCATAATTTTTTTCGTTGCTAACACACAACCATTTTGTAATGGCGTCGCACCGTTAGCCTTAGCTGCATTCACCGCCATTTTTTGACTTTGCGATTTCTTGTAGCTGGCCATGTAGAAATTCATGAAAAGACAGAAGAAAATGGAGGCGTTCAGGAGCAAGAGGCAGGATATGAATTTCGAGAATTGGCATTGAGAGCTGATGAGCGCGCGGGTAGTGTGTACAATGCAGAGCACAAATTGAGCCTGAAAGATAAGAAAAAAATGGAAATATAATTTTTTGATAAAGTGATGTTTATGTGTTGAATATATAAAAACATTAATAATAATAAAAAATAATATTATTAAAGACCATGCCAACATTACATAATATTTACTCGTCATCAATGTGCTAAAATATTTTTTCATAAAGTAAGAAACTCCCTATATTCTCTCCAATTTATTTATTATTCTTTACAACACATTAATTACGTCATGCAAAAAGCTTTCATGCCTCGATTGTGTTTTAATTTGTTTTAAATGTGACATTTAATTGCGTGCAAAATTATTTCCAGTGAGAATTATTTCATTTTATCTACCATTTAAATAATAACATCTCTATCAAGAATATATTTGGGGGGAAAAATGAAAAATTGCGAGAATATTTCAAATAAATAAATACCTAAAACAATTAAATAACTATTTAGTAAACTCAGTATGGTCCAAGTGGGCTTGCGTGTCGCGTAAATGTTGTTTTAATTGTGTGAAATTGAATAACAAAATAAAAGTTAAGCGTCTTAAATTTGCAGTGCGTCTAAATTCCCAGGAAGTTAACGTTTAATAATGTTTAACACCGAGCATGTCTAAGCAATTGACTATTTGAGGGTATTAGAGGTGGAAAAATCTCAAAGTTTCCCAGTTATTTAATTATATGAAAGATTAAGACATATTACGTTTAGCAAATAAGTGACGGTTAAGAATCTCTGATGTAATTGAAAAAGGTATTATTATGACATTATACAATATAGGGATATCCTTTTTGTAATTTCAAAAGTACAAAGACATCCGTCAAACTTAACTGACAAACACTTCGTTGGAATTGTTAGGCCAACTACAAAAATGGTGATTCAAACGTGGCCACGCTTCGTGCTTTAGGAAGAGATTATGATGCGAATAATCATCAAACTACTCAAACAATTGATAGTTTTTTAAAGAAATTTGAAAAGACTGGATCGTTTACAAATATCCTAAGACCTGAGCATCATCGTTTCGCTGGTTCCACATCAAATATTGCTGTTGTAAGTGAAAGTGTAGCCGAATACCAGAAGGAGGTGTGATTGTACATTACTTTTTTGAAGACGACAATGACGAGACTGTCACTGTCAATTCAGAGGGTTATGTTCGTATGATAGCCGACTTTTTCTAGTCTGCAATAGGCTTTACTTCGAGAGAAGTTTCCAGGCCACTTATCTTGGCAATATCAATCGGCCAGCGAGATCGTGGGATTTTACACCGTTAGAGTTTTTTTTGTGAGGCTACGTGAAAGTCTGTGTTTATGCGGATAAACCTTTTAACTCTTAAGCATTTGAAAACCAGTTGGTCTTTTGAATGATGTAAAAGATATTTCATCAAAAAAAAACTTTATTATATTATTTTCTTTGCGTTTGTTTTCGAAACCGCAAAATGGATAACACTCTATTAGTTTTTTTCTTTTCAGAACTAACAAACTGTTAATGAAAAAAGTTTAAAGCTAGTGATTCTTTTCTAAATGTATTATCAAATTGATTTCGCGCTAATATATTAAAAAAATTTAAAAAATATCAAATAAATGTATTCATTTGCACAAAATTATTCGAGAAGAAACATGAATTATATTTAAATTTTTTTTTCGTAAGAACCCATTTCACTGATTTTGGTTCGAAAAAACATTAATATTTTTGTTTCATTTAAAAAATACTTTAAAAAGAAAAAAAGTTTATTATCTCAGCATTTTTGTTTCTAGTCTTTAGTTAAAAAAATAATAAAATGTAAAAAATTCCATTGCAAATATTAAAAAGATTTTAGTTCATATAGGAGAGACACTCTTAAAAATTACAAAAAAAAATTGGTTCGAATATATCAGATGCATTGCTTGACCTCCATCACCGGTACCGTTTCACAAGTTCAGACTCCAGCCGCTTCAGAAGATTCATCACAACATTGGAAAATTCCAATATTTTTTTACACTAAAAATTGTTTGCTTTTCGCATCTTATATATAGTACATTATTGTCTGAAAATTTCGTTTAACGCAATAATTTCCTTCCATTTCAAAAAAATTCTGAAAAAGAAACTTTTTTTCAGGTTGTAAAGGAGACTAAAGCTTAAATATATTTCTTTATTCACTAATAAATAATTGAGTAATTTTTCATGCTAAAAATTTATTTGAAAATTTGTTTATTTTTTATTTATACATATGTATATATCTACTTTTCTTTTTAAGACTTATGTACACACACACAAATTAATTCCTTATAATATTTTAATAAAATAATTACATATGCATTTCATACTTCCCTTTTTCTCAATGTTGATATTAATATTTATAAATAGTATTTCAATATTCTATTTTAAAGCTGTCGAAACCAGTTTGAGTACAC
>JAWMAG010000006.1:19922500-20055000 GCA_037013455.1 Ceratitis rosa
TCCAATAGTTTAATGAAACTACATATTTATGGGGCCTTTTTTGCTTGTATGAAAAAGAATAAAATATTGAAATTATTAAACATTGTTCGAAAAATAATTAATACTGTCGCTGAAACTATAACCTATTGGTTACATATTTTTTTTCTTTTGAGATTAAACTATTTATTAAATTATTCTTGAGCGAAATCAATTTTATGCAACCAAAGCTTAAAAATTTTTAAAGATTTACTATTTGCTATGTAAAGGTAAGCTTTTTAGTAATAAGTATTGACATCTTAAACATTTATATCTATATATTTTTTTGCTACTCCGAAAGTAGGAAAACTATTTTGACCACCCTAATAACTTTTTATTTCTATATAAGTGTTAAATAATAAAATCAGCAACACGTTTGTGTAATAAAATAATAAAAATATGAATTTATTATTTTTAAAGCTAATTGCAATAAATTTGTGTCTACAAAAATTATATATATATAAATATATACCCAACATATAGCACAATGAATCACGAACGACATTTTTTATGGATCAAGCAAAAGAATTTTTTTTTTTTTTTTTTGAAAAACACAAGCAATTTTATTTAAGATATCTTCGAAGTTCAGAAACAAATTATCAGCAATCATCACTTGTAAAATGTCCTTTGAACAATTAGAGGGACCGAACGGCTGATGGATTATGGAAATATACTCGGATAGTTTGACATTACCTGTCGAGGGGCGATAGATATTCAAAAGTTAAATTAATTTTTTATTTAAATTAATTTTACTATATAATTTTTGGATGTTTATCGGAGCAGGACTCGAACCCTAGCCTGCCGAATGACAGCATGCACTGTTTATTCCTCGACTATTGGTAATAATAAATCGAAAAATATAGCGCGTTAAGTGAGTATCGAACCATCGTTTCACGCCACTAGGCCAGCGGTGCATTGTAGTTATATGGCCGCTGAAAGCGAGAGCATATTGAAGTGTGTTTACATGTGTTAGTGTAGTGACCTACAAAGCAATTCAGTGTGGTCAACCAAGCAAAACGGCGGCAAACTGCAACAGCAGCAAAAGTAAAAACTTAAAAAGTTTAAAAAAGAAACAAAAATATCAACCAGCACGCAACAGAAAAACAACACACATACAACAAACATATATGTTATCCATATACGTGTATTTGCTAATGCAACGCTGGTAGCAACAACTACTATTAAGAGTGTAACAGTAGCATAAACGCCAATGGTAAGGCGAACGCTGAAAATGAGCTAAAAGCAAAATAGTTTTGATGGTTGATGTCGTTACATCGTACAATACCGTTTCAAGCAGCTTGATTTCTTGTTATTGTTGTTCCTGTTGAAAATAGTCAACCACTTCTCAGCTCTCAGTCAACTCAACGTGGTGGCGTGCAACCCAAAGTGATTTCTGAATTGCGCTGAGTTAGACGAAAGCACTTGACTGCCAAACTGGCTTAGACTGGTCAATATATTGCAAGCCGACTAACGGCATTTCGTACAACCAAAGACAGTAGTATATATGTATGTGGTTTCATTAAATTTTTATTGCATTCGATTCGTTGGCATTGCGTTTTTGAAAAAATTTGTTGCTCCAATAATGAAATAAAACTGCAAAAAAAGGAGAAAAAAATAACTAAAAGCAACTTAACACTTCCAGTTTACTCTTGAATGTTTTTTCGTTGTTACGCTGTTTGAGCGGCGCTAGTCTTGCACCAGCGGTGCGACACGTGAGCGCATGATTGAGTGCCAAGCCATACTTCGTGTGTCGACGTGTATTACTGCTGAGCTGTGTGTCGTGCAGTGGCCGGAGTGCACTTGCAACATGACTGCCATGCTCACAAACAGCAAATAAAACTGGTTGCCAATTTGCCGATTTGGTAAGTCCGACAATCAACGATTAAAACATTAGCCAATGTTGCGGTATTTATGCTTTGTTGGTGGGATTTCTGAGAAGTGAGGTATTTTGTATTTTGTATTTTTATTTATTTTTTTGTTGAGGACATTTTTCGAAATTTGGCATGCGATAAAAATGAAACATAATAACGTGCTACTTTTACTATCATACATTGTAGCCAGCAGATTGGTTATCAGCGCGAAAATATTGATTATAAGGGGTAGAAAATATTAATTGCTGATTTTTGAAAACTTTAATATGATAAATCTTCTTAATGGCACGTCGGCAAGTAGCAAAGAAGTAAGTTGGAATGCATAATTTAAGCTCTTGTTTCTATATATGGTTCTATAGAGCTCCTCCTCCAATTTGTAGTTTTGTGTCTTGATGTTTACACTAAGCCGCCTCCGAACGGCTGATGATTTTTTTACGAGGAGCCTTTATTTCATGTCCGAAATACACTCGGAAGAGTGGACATTCCCTGCCAAGGGGCGAATTCAACATAATTTTTTGTTTAAATTAATTTTCCATAACTTTTGGATGTTGGTGGCAACGTATTTGTACGACCTACTTTGGAATTACTTCAGGATTTGGCGCCTTCAGTAATATCTCTGCTTGGAAGACAGAATCGTAGTCATTCACGGTGAAGCTGTCTTAATTGTTGAGGCGGTCACTGGAGAACCCTGCTCTTGTGTATGCTTTTCCCATATGTATAAACTCTTCAGTATGGATGTGATAAATGGAAAAATGTACAAATCGAGTTCGAGTCTTGGTGTGACCAAATATCCAAAATTAAAATAAATTTTTCTAATTTCGGAGTCTCTTCGGCAGTTAATGTCAAGCATTTCGGATGTATTTCTGACATGAAATTCAAAGCTCCTCCATAAATCCAGCGGCCATTTGGAAGCGGCCCAGAATAAACTGTAGGTCCCTCCCGCAAGACTCAAACCACTAATTGGTGAAGGAGTTTTGATGAATATTAGAATTTATATATATATATAGAAATTTTTCAAAATTACTTAAATGCCAATAACTTCAATATTACCGATGGAAAAATGAAAAATTTTACAAATGTTTACATAGCAGATATTTTTTATGTATTACTGATTTATTTGAGAATCTAATTTAAAAATTGGCAGGTAAAAATATAAACTTTTTCTCTATGTGCAAGAGTGCAAAGCTCTAAAAAGTGTTATTTCGTGATCATCAATATGTGCGGTTTCATTCGCAAATCCAAAGCAAATTTATTTCTTTTCATTTTTTCACTCTCAGTTTTTCTCTAAAAAAAAAAAACAGCAAAAACAAAACATTTTTAAGAATGTCGGTTAGTGACTTTTGCACAGAAGTAAACAAGCTTCGAGAATCAGGCAGAAACTAATAATAATGCGGACACGATGTCCACATATATGTATGTATGTATGAATTGTAAGTAACGCTGCTGCAGTTAAAAGCGAAAAAGCGATGCTTATAGTTGTCAACGATAATTTCATGTGGGCTTGTCGTTGTAAATTTATAAAAAAAAAAAAAAAAAATACAAAGCAAAAAATAATAACAAATGCAACTAAAACCCGCATAAGTCAGTAAGTAATGGCGCAGGTAATAATATACAAGTGCACATACGAGTACACATAACTACAATATATGGTATACACGTATGTGCACAGTTATTATTAAATAATCAAGAATTTTGTAATGGACAAATAGAAAACCAAATGTAATATGGCGAATGGAGAAAAATTGAAGAAACAGTGGAAAATTTATTTCTACTCAAAACTTGTTGTAAATAAATACGCAATAATAAGAATAATAAGCCACAAGCAAACAACAACAAAAAAAAAACATAAAATGAAAAAAAGTAGAAACTTAAAAGCATATAGACAATCGAAAAAGCTTGCTGCCTGTAGTTGCCGGCTGGCTGCAAGCGGTAATCAAACGGAAAACCGCAAAAATAGTAATAGTAACATTTTGCCTCAAAGCCAGCTAGCATGTGGCCATTTCCACTTTTAATGACGACTTCCACTCGTACGCGCCGCCTGCTTCCACTTTGTTGCCAATTTTCGTTACTAAAGTTATTTTAAATATTGCATGAAGAGAAAAAATTATACGCAGACAACAACAATGCACATACGTACTATATATGTATTATATAAGCTCATGTAGTAGTACGTACACAAGTAATGGTTTTAGAATTGAAAGTATTTTTTAAGCGAAAAATTATCGACAGTGCCTCCAAAGGCGTTTGCTTAGAAATCGAATAACTGCAAAAAAAAAAAACAAAAAACAAAACAAAAAAATAAAAAAACAAAAAAAAAATAGAATTGCTATGTAAAGCAATAAATTTTTCACAGAAGCAAAATTTGAGTTTTGTACATATGAAAATGAGAATGCACACAGTATTGCCGGCTTTTGGCTTCAATTGCTTATTTTTCGATAGTTTGATTCATAGAAGGGTTTTCTTAAAAGCGTATGTATGTACATGTGTGCAATGTTATGTATGTAAATATGTTTGTGTTGGTATTTTTATTTTAATGTCGGCATTTATATATCGCTGTAGTAAAAAGAAATCCATTATATTTCCAATAGATGGTGTTATTTATCTGAATCTCGCGTTACATAAGTCCGATCGGCTTCCGCTGGATGACATTAGAAAGATAATATTTTGTACTACAAAAACTTTTCTAACAATTTTGTGATTGGTTGATTCAGTTTTGTTTGAGCGTGCGTCAAAGATGGACACTAGCAAAGAGAAAATACGCTATATTTTACAGTTTTTCTTCGATAAGGCGGAAACGCCAGCCAGGCGGCTGAAAATGTGAATAGCGTTTATGATCCTGATACTGGAACAGCCAATCATGCACGATTTTGGTTTCGTCGATTCCGTTCCGGTAATTTCGATGTCAAAGTTGCACCACGCACTAGAAGGCCAGCACCCATATGGCAAAACTCTTAACTCGGAACTGTACTGTCAACAATTGGACCGTTGGAAGCTTTATCCAATTGGAGAGGTATTGTGTTCCATCAACACAACGCCAGGCTACACACATCAATAGTGAGTCACCAGAAGTTCTGGGAGCTTGGTTGGGAGATTCTTATGCATCCACCAAGTGATTATCATCTGCACCTGTCCATGGCGAACAATTTTGATGGTGAAAAATTCGCTTCATGAAAGTCTTGTGAAAGTCGACTGTCTAGATTTTTTGCCATTAGGGATGTGGTATTCTATGAGAGAGGCATAATGAAACTACCTTTAAAATGGCAACAATTTATCGAACAAATCGGCGTATATTTGATTTAAATCGAATCATTCAGTTGCGACAAAAATCATAAGTGTAGTAACCTATTATTTTCCCACGAAACCCCGTTAAACAGTATCCTATTATTATAGCTGTTATTAGACTTGTCATTGTGCTATTGGAGAACCGGTTTAGGCAGATATTTTTGCGTACATCTTTGACTATACGTAGGCTGCTATATATAGGTCTGGCCTAGGCAACACTAAGTATTGCCAGGTGCAATCTGACATTTCCATTGGAAAGTTTGACATTTTTTAGCATAACATCACTCAGAACGTTTTGTTATTTAATAGTGAATTGTTTTATTTACAGGGAATTAAAAAATTCATTTCGGCCAAAAAATGGAATTAACTCGTGAACATTTTCGTGCGATCATTTTTCACAACTTTCGACGTAGATTATCACGACAAGAGTGCATCGATGAACTAAAATCTTTGTATGACTATGAAGCACCATCCTATAGCACTGTGAAAAACTGGTACAATGAATTCAATCGTGGCCGACGCTCGCTCAAAGACGAATTCCGTGAAGGTCGTCCAAAAACAGCCGTTGTGTCAGAAAACATCGGTGCCGTACGTGAACTGATAATGCAAGACCGTCAAGTAACATATCTTCAGATAGAGGCATGCCTATGCATTTCTCTCACCAGCATACATTCGATATTTCATGAACACCTGGCCGTAAAAAAGGTTTATTCTCGTTGGATCCCGCACAATTTGACAATCGCTCAAAAAAAGGCTCGTGTGGATTGGTGTAAAGAAATGCTGAAAAAATACGATCGCGGTGCTTCAAAGACGTTTATAAGATCGTAACAGGTGACGAATCATGGATCTATGGGTATGAGCCCGAAACAAAACAGCAAACGACCGTGTGGGTCTTCCAAGACGAGCCAAATCCACAAAAAACAAAAAAAAAACATTTTCGTTGATAAATATTCGTATTTTCATTATTAGGCTAGAAATATATATAGCAGCCCTCGTATCTACTTGGCCACGCTTCACTTGATATCAATCAGCCACATAATATTTAATTTTTTTAAGTAAATGCCAGTTGTAGAATATGCTTTTCCATGAACACAGAAGTACATCTCCATCTAGAGATCTAATGGCAGTTTTGCTATTAGAATATAACTTAATTGATTATCATAATGCCATAGATTTGAGTGGCCATTCGACGGCTTCCATGATTGCAATGGAATTGCAGATACTACAGGTGGAGTAATCGAGCTCCTCCGACACCACTGCGAGAGATAATATTTTGACGTGTCCTAACTGCAGTTCCTCCATGCTACTGAACATTCAATCTAGTTGCGTTTGTAGCTTGCCGTACAGCTCTCTCAAGAAAAAAAAAATTGAGGAGAGTTTCCAAGACTTTTGAGGGAGTCGATGGTAGAACTATGAGCATAGCAGCATATCGTTGAGATATCTTCAGTTTGTTCCTGAACGTAATGTTTGTCGTGTGGCAGCTACCACACGGTGGCTCCACTGTGTAAATTCAGTATATAATATTTGGTTTTACAACTCATCTCTTGCCAAAAGCCTTTCTGGATCTTTCTGTAGTGTTACAGAGTTAGTTTACTTGAATGGAGGGAGCTATCTTCATGCTCTTTAGTAGAGATGTTCTAATAGGAGATGGTTTGCACCTCCTGGTAAAAAGTACCAATAAAGTTTTGGTTGGGTTAACATTTGGTCATCTAGTTTAACCTAACTTATTTTGAAGGTTTATAGCTACCGGTTCGAATTTTGAAAATATTACCACCGAATGTATGTATACTGAATTTGAAATAATTAACTATATGTAAGCTACTTTTCTCAAACTTTTTTTCGCCAATTTAAAAAAAATATATATTTAATCTCGCAATTGCATGTAAACTCTTAAGATAACTAGAAAAAAATTGAATTTCTACTTTATTGTTCCCTGATTTTCTATTCAGAAATTTTTTGAAGTCATAAATAAGGATTACGGACATCAGTGGTAATTTATATATTTATTTTTTATAACAAAGGCTACCTTCGTAATAAGAAATATTAAAAAATTGGAATAAAATTGTTTACGAACTTTATTTTGCAAATTTTAGCTTTCAAACCAAGCCAAATAAAGAATCTCCTATAAGTAAGTACCAAAAATAATTCAATTAGTGCTGGTTTTATGAATTGTTGACAAATGAAATAAACAATTTCTTGTTCTGGAAAAAAAAATAATTAAATTAAATTATAATTTATTTAATGATATTTACTTATAAAAAATCAACGTCTCATATTTCTTTGATTAATTTACATTATAATGCATTTTTGTTTTGCTAAAAATTAATAGCTGTTAAAATATATTTTTTTATTAAATAATTTTTGTATAAAATAAATATTGACAATATATAACCGGTTATGAAAAAATTAGTACCAGGCTTTGTATTACATTTAAAAATGTAGATTTAATTAATGCAAAATTGAAGTTCAAAAAATTCAATGCAAGCAAACAAAAGTTGTTTTTATTTCGAACAAAAGATGAGTTAAATAAAAATTTGAAAAATTATTAAATATAAGCAAAAACAATTTTATTTATGCGAAAATACAAGTGTTCAAGTATAGGGCAAAAATTAAATAAAAGATTTTTTTTTATTCAAACTCAAATTTTATCTCCAAATTTAAAAAAAACTCATCAAAGTATAAAATATTACTAAGAGATTTCCGAATCCCCTTTCAAGAAATAAAAAGATAACTGTATTTAATTGTATTTAATACAAATTCGGTTTTTAAATGAAAACAGTTGTTAAAAAGATGTAAAAAAAAGTCTAGGCAACCAAATTAAAATAAACGAAATATTACCATTGCCATTTAAGTTGATTTTTTTTTTTTGCCAATGCAAATCAGGCAAAAACTCAAAATTTGCTTGCGATAATCTTATATACGAGTACACATACATACTAGTATATGCATACGCTTGTACTGTTAGTGCCACAACAGGTTCTATACGCCGACACGACCTCGTCTCGCTGAGCTAAAAGTGCTGTACGATAGCCTTACATATATGGTACACACTCGTATGTATGTATGTGCATGTGAGTTTAACCGAGCTCAGAGAGGGTTGATCTGCTGTCAATGACATTCTTGTGGCAGTGGCGGCGGCAGTTGCTTGGCTAACCAATATTTTTACATTTTCTTTAATTATTTGCCAAAAAATTTAACCAAAAATAATAATAAATAAAATAAAATGAAAGCAAAACATCTACTTAAACACATAGCTGTGCACATGTATTTATTTAAACAATTTGACGACTTAACAGTCAACAACACGGCGTTTGAACTTTGTTGCTGTGTTTTTGTGGTTAAAGAACGATGTGCATTTTGCTTTATCAACTCTTTGCATGCAGTAAATATTTGTCTGTAACTATTGCCCAATACTTATTTTGGCATGTTAGAAGTGTCATTATCATAAACGGAATAAAAATAAAACGAACCAAATTGTACTTTTGTAGCTTCTTCATAGAGAATACTCGTATTAGTGTGGAGAGTGCAAAATTATTTGAATTTATTCTCTAAAGAAAGATATTGCTGAGGCTCTTGTAAAATCTAGGGAATTTGAGTAATTTTAGAGTTTCAGAGCATCTAACTGGCTTGAAAACTATACGTACTGAGCCTTTTAAAGTTTTTCAAATCTCGATTTAGTTCTGGCTGTAGTAAAAAAAAATGAAAGCTTGGGCATTGCATATTTTCGATTTAAAAAAAAAAAAAAAACTATCAAATCACTTGACTGCTTTATATCATTAATATGCACTTACAATTAGAGCTCAAGATTTTGTTCGAACATTTTCGATCAGTTTGAGCAACTAATACTCGCACAGTTGTTCATTGCTACGAGCACAAGCTCGAGCAATTCGAGAATTTTGTATAAAAATACCGTCTTTTTTCTTAAAATTCAGCTTTTTCCATAAATTCAAATTAATTTAGGTTAAGTGTAAAAATCATAGAATCACTAAAGAAATTTCGCCAAACAAAATTAAATATTAAAAAACTTCTAACACACATTTGAGCAGTTGAGCTTCGAACGAGTATCGAGAGAATATCAAACTACTTACAATGAGAACTACTAAGTAGTACTGAAAGTACGCAATTCTTACATATGTAAATATGTAGCCGCTTAAGCGTTTTTCAGGGAATGTCCACCCCTCCGCGTATATTTCGGACATGAAATAAAGGTCCATCAGCTGTTCGGAGGCGGCTTAGTATAAACTGTAGGTCTCTCAATTTGTTGGAAAAACATCAAGACGCAAAAAACCACAAATTGGAGGAGGAGCTCGGCCGAAAATCGCTTCAGTGGTTGCAAAGTGCCAATTATAAAGCGTTTTTCAGTCCAGGTTCTCCTCTCGTCTTGTTGTTTTTCCAACAAATGGAGAGTTTTACAGTCTATTCTCAGTCGGCTCCTAATGGCCGATGGATTTTTACGAGAAGCTTTTATTTCATAATAAAAATAAACTTGGGGCGATTGACATTACCTACCGAGAGGGGACCACAATTAGAAGAAGAAAGAAGAGCTGTCTTCGGCCAAGCTGAAGTCTTAATACCTTTCATGGCCATATCAATTTTATATTATTTCCGTTTAAGATTATATATTAATTTTCACATCTGAACAAATAGCTTGAATGGGGGTCATATGATACAGTCCTCCAATTTCGATCATTTTCAGCATCGGTTCCGTCAAATGATCATTTAAATGTGCGTCAAAAACTGAGGGATTATATTTGTTTACTTTTTTTTACTTGCAAAGCAAACGTACCTTCCTCTTCCAACAGTTTGCGTGCAAACAGACGGACAGACAACTCGTCATTTTGGTCCGGTCGGTATAAAATTTAATGGTATGCACTGCTAATATTTTATTTTCCATACGTCAACTGACCTGACCTAATGCCAGCCCTCGCAATTATTATTGCTTGCTATTGAGATGAAACGTGTTTCCACATTTGGTCTTTCATTCATACATGTGTATTACATTTATGTATATAAACAAGCGTTATTTTGGTTGCAAATATTTATATGTATGTAAATAAACAAAAATTACCCAAGATTTTCCGACTGACTTTATTTCTTCAGCACTTAACGCTAACTTTTTACTACCGTACATAGAATATACACGTATGTACACACATACACACACGTATACATATGTAAATAAGTATTTTTAAGTGCACGTGTAATGATCTATGCAGAATTTTCCAACAGGTTTTTTCAATTACAATTTAAGCTTATTTATTTAAAATACTATTATTTGTATGTTATTTATTTTATTTTGTTTAAGCTATTTCGTTTGTCTTGCCATTGCTGATTCGTCGGTTGAATGTGGTCCATTGGCAACAAGTTGATAATTCTAGCAGAAAACTATGTGCACACTTGTGGTCGAAATTTATTTTATGCATATTTTTTTTAAGTAAATTTTCTAGTTTTGTTTTTTTTGGCTCGAATATATTCGTATATACGTGTATTCATAAAATCTTTTTTTCTTCGTGTGTGCAGACGAGGACAAAATTAATTTTGTTTAAAATATTTTAGCACAAAGTGGTTGAGTAGAAGTTGTGTATTTGTTAGTTTGTGTATTTATGTAAATATATATTTTGGTAGTAGTTGTATTGGCAGTGCGGCACTTACGATTTGCAATTCAGTCATATACTTCTTCCACCACAGAAATTTGGCGTATTCTGGTCCCATGGCCGACATCATATAGTAGAAATACATGCAAACGTGCACGAAATTGTTCAGCAGATTGGGGAATGTCGCATTGCCACCTGTGAAGATATTGCAATAGTGTTAATTTTTTTTTTTTTTTCTAAATACATTTTTTTATTTTTGGCAAACTACGCAATAAAATATTTTATGTGTTTAATTGAAAATATTTTTTTTGAATTTAATTGTTAAATAAACTGAATTTAATAATAATATTTTTTTTAATAAAATATTTACGCATATTTACAACATAATAAACATATTAGATAAAAATAATTATATTTGTTATATTTTTAGATGATTTTTTAAATATTAATATCCATTTAGTCGATCCAAGGGCGTCAATCTCTCAAGTAACCACTCGAAGTTCGTGCTGTGTTAATGTTGATGGGAAAAAAAACTTTTTACTTTTGTTCCCTTAACAACCCTACTATAATCTACAACAAAAACTATAATCTATTCAAAACATTTCGGTAGAATAAGTATTATTTACAACTCTAAAGGTTGCCACTATTAGAGACTTCAACTTACTCCTCCAAAGTGCAGGACATTCTAAGAGTGCCTTAAGGTTTCAAGTTCTTTTTCTTGTCTGCAACTTCTGCAGAACTCGTTAGAAGGTACGCCTAAACTCTCTGGACGAAGCAAGGATGGAAGTAGATCTTAGATTTGTGGTGGTAGATGAATGTCTCGCCGATATTCTTCAACATTTCGCTGATTTTACGTCCACGCTCCGAAGGAAAAGAAAGTCAATAAATGACCAAAGTGCTTTTTATGAGCATGAGCGCCTGGAGCATATTCATAGCATTGTTCCTGTCCCAATGTTAAAATTGTGTTTGAAAACTTTAACGCCAGAGCGAACAAGGAAGGTATTTTTTGCACAACAGTCATAATAGGCTGATGCTGATCAGCGTTGTCAGGGCTCCATATCCGATCATGTAAACGGACGACATTTCTCCAGAATTTTAGATGTGCGTACGTTCTTAAAACCTAACATCGACTAGGACCACTATTTTGTCACAGAGAAGATGCGCACTCGCCTTCTTGCAGCAAAGAGCGTCCGTCAACAACAAAAGAAGGAGGATTCGACGTCGAAAAACTGCATTCATTATAAACAGTCAGACAGATTTCTATTCGACTTGCTTGCTTTCTGAGAACACTCAGACCATGGAACAGATGCTTCATTGCCCGGCTATGAAAAAGTTCGAATAGTAATCGGCCGGGCGCGGATCCGCTTATTTGCAGAATATTGTCCGACGAAAGCATGTCCAACGATTGAAACCTGAAGTTCCATAGCTCACCGTCAACAAACTTATTGGATATTACCATTGCTTTAAACCTGGGAAATCCAACACTGAACATATATTTACCATGTGTACAAACATAGAAAAGACCGGTAAGAATAAAATCGATACACACCAACTTTTCATCGATTTTAAAGCAGCCCTCGACATTATGAAAAGAAGCAGCCCCTACGCCACCATAAATATATTTTTCCATATCTTTTCTATTTTTAGCTTTGTATCAAATAGAAGATGGAAGATAACCTTACAAATTGAAAGTCTTGCTTAGTGGCGTCTTCAGTTACTCCATCTTAGCTGCTACTCTTGGTGAACATATATTATTTTAAGTGTAGTCTTATCATTATTAGCAAATTCAACTTACCAGCTAAAAACTTAACCAACACCCAGGTCTCCAATGGCGTCACGGAGTGATGATACACGTGAAGCCAAGTTATTTGTGATGACTTTTTCCGCAGCACAAAGAAAATTGTGTCGGCAAATTCGGTTAATTTGGAGAGATAATAAATGTAACAAAGATTTAACATCTGGAAGTAAAGAAATAAAATTATATAAATTAAAGAAAATTTATAAAAAAAATACCGAAGTTTTAAAATTACTAATAATAAATCATGAACTGAAAAACAAAACAAGAAGCCTAGATAGAAAAGACTGAGTTTATATCTATTTTAGTTATGCTCTATTTTATTATTTTTATATTTTTCACCTTTTGTGCACATGAAATTGTGCAGCAACTTTGGTACGACAAACTATTCCCCCAGTTTTTAAGATATTTCAACCTCACACGGCACGCACATATTTTTCCATTTAAACGATCACTTGTCGGATCCGGCCAGATCGGACCGTTACAACATACATCCTACTAAGTTTTCGGATTTGAGATTTTGAGTCATAAAGCCTTTAGGCGTAAAATTTTTTATTCTAAACACAAAAAAAAATACTCTAACGAAAAACAGAGTAAAGTCGGTGCAGCTGTTGCATGCTAAGTGTGGGAGGCCTAAGACAACAGAGAAGAAAACTACTTGCGAACATCAGTTCGTCCATCTCAATGTATGCGGCACTAATCAGGCTCAGTGCCACACTGATATCAGCGTAATTGAGGGTACCAGTTTTAGGGACAGAGACGTCCACTAGATATACACGTAGTAGCCAAATCGCCTTGAAGTTAGGCGTAATCAAACTAAAAGTAAAGAAATCTTTAAAAAAAGTAAAAATGAGTGGCAGAAAAGGTGGAACTCGTCTCCGAAAGTAAGATGGACTACTGTATATAAATGGATCGAAATACAGCATGGTGAAACTGAGTATTACCTCACCGAGCAATACTTGCATAAGTGCATACACACGCATAAACCATACTTTTGACATCGCAATGGTGAGATCGAAAACGATAAGCACAATCTTTTATAATGCAGCCGATTTAACTCGTCCTTTTCGACTACACTTAATAGCCTATTAGCAGAGCGGAGCGAAAATAAGGCCTCCATATGACATGAGGTTTTTTGTATAAAAAAATCTGCAAAAAAGCCTATATATGTAAGTGGGAAATTATGCTAATGAATAGTAAAAGGGCTTCGATATGGCTGAATACAACACTTTTTTATTGTTTTTTTAATCTTCATTAATGCAATGTTCAGCCATTCGGTAATTTCATAGTCTAGATGTTTCTTTTATGCGCTTTTATGAACAAATTTAATATAACGCAATTTACAAATATTTAACTGCACATTTATGTACACGTATGTATGTATGTATGTATATATAGTCGTCGAGTCCATTGACTAAACGACCTTATTCATCGCAGACACGCGTCAAAATAAAACATTTACATATCTACACATGTATACACATACAAACATACATTTTTATTTATATTTTTTTTAGCCAAATACATATATACATACACAATTTTCGGCAAAATAAAAAGGAAACAACAACAAAAATCAAAGGTTGGATTTTTATTTTTTCAACGCCTGAGTCAATACGAAAGAGGTTGAAGATAAATATATTGTATAAGAAGTGTTGTAAAATATAATAATAATGTCATTAACGCTATTGATATTTATAATTTTCAACTAAATTCGCAAATATTTTTTAAACACAAACTAAAAATCTCGTGTGGTTGAATCTTTAATTGCTTTTCGCCTTCTTTCAAGGCAGAGATTTTCTCATAAATTTATTCCAAAAAATTATTTCTAAGAAATTATAAATAAGAAAGAAGAGCTGTCTTCGGCCACGCTGCATTCTTTATGCCATTCATATCCGCATAAATTTATGGTATTTCATTTTAGGGTTTAATATTAATTTCCATCTCAGGGCAAATCGGCTGTGTGCTATACTTGTTAAAATTGATTCTAGTTTTTGATTCAGTGTATAAAGTTATGATTTTGGACCAATTAGTGGTAGTTTTATTAAATTAAAAGTAACAAATCCGCGATGAAGAGAGATTGAACTGAATTTTTATATTGCTTGGGATCTATTTCACGCACTAGAGTCCAATAGTAGGAGCTCAGCATGACTGCAACCCAAAACCCTTGGTATCGTCTCTTAATGTTGCCCAATGTTGCGTTGTATCTCTAGGATACTCTAGCTAATCTAATCTCATTTATTTTTTAACTTTTCATCAAATTGCTAATAAATTGCTTAAAATTTGGGAATTTTCAGTTACCAAGAAATTGGTGCACAACTTTTTGAAAAGATGCCCATGTGGCTACTTTATTGGGCGTTAAATATTTTGTAAAGCTTCTGCTATTATTCAATTTTCTACAATCAGACCAGTCAAATATTCCTTCTTTGATTTTTGAGGTTGAAAATTTGGAAAAGAATTTGATTTAGTACTGAACTGACTTCTTTACGGTTGAGTGCTTTTATGTGAAGATGTGGCTGGAAAAAGGAATTGTGGATTTACAAGTAGTATAGCCGAGATGTTATGCTATCCAGGCTCATATTGAGTACGACTTGATCAATCTTATCTCACGTAATGATGTATTTGCTATTGATTTGACGCTTTTTAAGCATATAATAACCACATATGTGACAAAAGCCATTTTGAGGCATGCTTGCAACACAGTCTAACGATGTTTCACAGAAACATGTAAATAAAAACATAATAATAAATATGTACCTTTAAAGTTTCACCAAGGGAAAATTGAAGTACTTTGTATTTTGTATTTTCTAAAATCACTAGAAGCTGTTTTTACAAAAACATATGACATTTGTTAGAAAAACATCAAAACGCATAACGAAACTAGGCAATTGAAACAGTGCTCGCATGATGGCCAGATCCGACGATTTCCATTATTTTATCTACATTTTCGACACTTGATCTTCCATACGTGGAATATCTTTTACCATACATCAAAATTACAGGAACAAAATCCACAAACCGATAAGCGCTCAAACACTGCTGAGTTAAATGACCATCTAGCGTAATTAAATCACACAAGAAATACAGACCACTAGATGGCTTTAGTGGTTTGCCAAAATAATGGACTACTTTTTACTAGACCTAACACTTATTTGCAAAGTCATTATATAATTTTCTTTTAAATTCATTTTTTTACGTAACCATAGGAGCTTCATACAATTCAAAACGTGTCATTAGTGTTTATTAGAACATTACATTTATTGTTATTAATGCTGACACTAAAGTGTTTTACGATGAATATAACCTCTAAACATTTAAAGCCAACTACGCCATGTTTCTTGTTTTATTGCGTTCGCGAAAGGTTAATAACTACTACTTAAGTGGCAGAGTGTGTGTTTATCTTATTGAATTTTTTTATGTTTTTTAGCAAGATTGCGTATCATATTTAACACTGAATAAAGTTATAATCTATAATTATAAGATTCTCATTGTTTTATGCACAATTTATTAAAACTAGAGTGCCCAGATACGTGAGTATAAAGCTGTAAGTTGCCATAATGTTTTTATTGTTGTTTACACTTCTCAAAACACTGTCGATGTTGAGTTTAACAGCTACATAATTGGCGTGTGGAAATACCAGCACCGGAAACTTCAAGTTTACTCAGTTCGGTTTCAGTTTAAAATATAAATGTATGCCAATAATAATGATACACGATATGTGTTGTGTGCTGGATGTCCTTGTTGAAGTAAAAACAAACAAAAAAAGAATTTTAATTTTTTTCACAGTGCGTAAGTGGTTTAAGATTTTTATTTTCGGATTTCCCCAGCATTGATTTCACTATGGAAGTTGCGCATGAGTAAGCAAGACTCACATGTTTCAGGCGTATATTTTTTCTTAACTCGGTCTCTAAATTACAAATTACAAAAATCTACATGTACATATCTAAATAAATGTGGAAGTGGACCAGGGACTGACGTACACGGTGTGCCCCAAAAATAACCGAACTTTTTAAATAAAAATTAGTAAAATACACATTACATTATCTTTGAAAGTTATTATTTACTCAAAATAGGTTTCATTTGACTCAACACAACGTTTGGAACGATCAACCAGCGCATGCATAGATTTTTTTATGTCATTTATAGAAATGTTCTTCGGTACCTCGGTTGCGGCTGCTTCATTTTTTTCAATTTTTTTTTAATTTTTTAAACTTCAATTTCAATTTTTTTCAATTTTGACACAAAATTTTATATTTGCTCTTTTTTTTTTTGGAACCATTAGCACACTTTTGGTTTTATTGAAATGGCTGTCACTTTTACATCTGTCATCCGACTTACATGAAGTCAGATGCGTTTGAAAGAGGATGAATATATCTTTTTATTGTTGCAAATTTTCAATACATGGCGCTGTATGTTGTGTGATTTAAATATAAAGTTCGGTTATGTTTGGGACACACTGTGTATGTGATTAAAATCGTATTTAATTGAAAATAAGTACTTAATTGGCTTTTTGCTTAGATTAATGGAAAGACTATCGGGAGTGGACTACAAAATATTCGTAATTATGGCCCCAGAATAGTGTAGTTCTTTCGAGACGACGTGAACAAGAAGTGCATGTATTTTCCTTCGCTGCCATGGCTTATGACCTTGTCGGTCTTGCAGCCTGATCAGCCTTGTAGCCCACCATTACTCAGAGTTCTTACTGTCTTTCTTATTTTATACACTGGTTGGATTGACGGATGTCACTTTTGACAATATCCTTCAACTATTTCGCTACAGTAGAAATGAAGTTGTTTCTCTGCAGCCACTGCTGCCTTTCTATTTCCTTTCTATTTCTAAATATATTTTCTAGGGTAAAACGATATGGTCGGATGAAAGCATGTTAAGGGGTTATGCCACTCTAGGATTTTCAATAAATCGCTTTTTTTTTTTTGCTTTAAATAGTTCCTTAGCGTCTCAGAAATAACATATTGCAGGATTATGGCTCGGAAAAATCTCTAAATAATTTATTTTCGAAGTTCCTTGCAAGGCTGCACGGTACGCACACGGTACAACTTAAAACTTTAAACGCGTTTATCTCCAAACTACATTTTTCGAGTTGGCCGAACCAACAACTCGTACAATTTTCAACCGATTAGGTTCATATTTGACACACATCTTTAAAAATACATTTTTTAAGGTATCACGTAGGATTTTTTTTTATTCTGTATAGTTCATTTGTTATTAACAATTAACTGATGATTTTTTAGTCGAAATTAGAAAGTTTAACTTTAGAAGTGCGCCATTTGATCATGAATCAATATATCGAAAAAATCCTACGTGTTACTTTAGCTATTTTAATATATAATAAAAAAAATTTAGATACTCAAGATATTTCAAAATTTACAGGAGCAGTTAGTTCGGCCAAGTACCCCTTGAACCATAGAGGAGTCGAAGGACGACCGCTACAGCGCCACCATTCTTCAAGAAATATTTATAAGAAATTATTTTTTTTACACCTAAAAAGATGTATAATAAACTTCTTATATAATATTTTTAATTGACTCTATGGTTTTTCTAAAAAAAATGCACATAAAACACCTATTTTTTCGGTCTCTAGAGTGGCATAACCCCTTAAACGAATGCAACCTCACAGACTACACCAATTACCCTCCTCAAGGTATCTAGCATATTGTGTAAAAGATTAGAGCCCATAGTCACCGAACCGATTGGACTTTATTAGTTGACTTAGACCTGGAGAATTTATTAATGGCCAGACATTCACCTTGCGGAAAATCTTAAAAAAAAACACCTGTTACAAAATAATCGCTACACAAACCCTTTTCATCGATCCTAAAGCAGTCTTCAACAGCCCGAAAAGAATCAGCCTCTACGCCGCCATTTTTGAATTTGGTATCGCTGCAAAGCTTATTCGGCTATGTAAACTGTCCCTGAACAATACCAAAAGCCAAATTAGAATTAAGAATTACCTCTCAGAACCGTTCGTGCTGGAGTAAATAAGAAGAGAAAATCTTTCTTCGGCCGGGAATATAGCCACATTCGCTCATATTGTATGGCACGTGATATCATCTTGTTGAAACCATTGTCTAAATCGTGTTCTTCAATTGTAGATCAAAAAAAGTCGGCTTGTTATTTTCAAAGAAGTCAGGTTCAGCCACATTTCTGGTCCAAAGAACGCACCAGATAGTAGGTTTTCCAAGTAAGTCCTAGTGCAAAATACGCCACAAGAAAGTCCCACCTCTTGAGAACGTCGAGAAATATACGGAACACGCAAGCCGATGATGGACCTTACAATATCTTTACCTGATTCAGTCTCTTAAAATTTTGCCAATTGACGATTGTACGTATTAAGAGACTGTGTCTACGCTGGCTAGGTAATATCGTTCGTGTGGGAGTCAACACTATGCCTTTGAAAGTTTTCTATGCAGTACACGCGGGCGGAGCGCACTGGGAAGATCTGGTAGAAAAGGATGTGGCTAATCACGTAAACGATATTTAAGCTAATAAACAAAAGACTCTAAGCAAGCAAAAGTTAGTATTATGTTAGCTAAGTATAGTTTGTTTCTAATTCATAACTCCGTTTGTTACTTGTGGCTAGTTTTCTGTTTCCTTTCTTAAGTTCAATTTTGGTTTGACTTCATCTCCCGCCTACTTAATGTTTGTGTACTGCAGACGTTTTTCTTTTATTTCAATAGTGCGAGAACAATAACAAATAATAAAAAGTTAATATTGACTGCATGGTCAATTATTGAATGTATAACAAACGCACCGACGTTCAATAATGTATGTACGTGTACAGTATTTTAATTAAATGAAAATTAAATTTCGAAAAAAGAATATTATTGTTATGAACAACAGTAAAAAATACTACAATCATATGTCGTTAACTAGACACCGGGTACTTGTTCTTCAAAAGTTAGACGTTCTTCAAGTTGTAAACCAGCAGCAGTACGAGGCCTGCCTACGAGGCGTATGAGCGATGTCAATAACATTAGTAAGTACGTTTGTATATTTGTAGCTAAGCTACATGCAAGGCAAATGTATTAGTACGGGAAAACAGAAGGTAAAATAAGTAATAGTGTAGTAGATAAATATGTAACAGCAACGACCTTGATACGCTGCATGTACATATACCGATATATTTATTATTAATTTTCTTGTATTATATAATTGGCGCTTTGTAAACGTTGAAGCGATTTTCGGCCGAGCGCCTACTCCGCTATGTGATGTGCTTTCTCAAGGGTTTTTCCAACAAAATAGAAGTACCATATACTAAGCCGCCTTCGAACGACCGAAGAATTTTTATGAGGAGCTTTGAATTTTATCTCAGTAACAAGCGACTGCGGTAGCCCAGTGGTTAGCATTGTGTACTGCCATTCGGAAGGCCCAGGTTGAAATCCTGATACGACCATCATCCAAAAGTTATAGAAAATTAATTTAAATAAAAAACTAGGTTAAATTTTCTAATTGCGATCGCCCCTCGGCAGGGAAAGTCAACGCCTCCGAGTGTATTTCTGACAAGAAATAAAGGCTCCTTATAAAAAAGATCCCATCAGCCGTCCGGAGGCGGCTTAGTAGAAACACGCAAAACCACAAATTAGAGAAGGAGCTCGGCCGAAAATCTCTTCCGCAGTTACAAAGGGTCATTTATATATATATAAATAATCCACTCGAAAGGCCGCGGGGCGATCACAAACATAAAAATTAATTTTCCCCAATTTTTAAATGTTGGTCGTACCAGAAGCTGAACTTTGTCCTTTCAAGTGGTAGTAAGCACTGCTAATCTCTCTGCTTTTCAGCCGAGTGATATTATTACATTTAATTTGTGGTTGTTGTTTTGTTGTTAAGGTAAACACAAGTGCTTCATTTATACTATAACCGCCTATTTGCTGTTGTTGTATGTTTTCATTGCTTTGCTTATGTTTTGATATTCTTCATTTAAAAGTAATTGCAATTGAGATTACCACATGAATACGAGAACTTTGTATATTCGTAGTAATAAATATAAACAGCAGAAATAAGTACAAATCAAAGTAAAAGAAAAAAAAAATACAAAAATGACATAAAAGTTAAAAACAAAAACATGTAATAACTGGTAGCAATAAATAGTAGCAGCATGTGCTTGAGTTAACGATTATTACCGTATTTGAGAGCGTGAAGCATGAAGAAAACGTGCAGGGCAAATAAGCGAGTGCCACAAATGTTTAAAGAACTATAATTCAGCAGAGAGATGAGGAAATATTGTTATTAATAAATTTTTGTGATGAATTTTAGATTTTATTTGCTAATTTTATTCAAATTTAACGCAAGTACTCAAATACATATATGAATTTTTGGAAACCAATACCACTTCGATTGATCTAACGTTGAAAAAGTCCAAATTATTGGAGGTATGAATTTCGGTTGGTGGACGGTTATTAAACAAATCTATTCTCGAAAGGTAGACACCAATGAAGCCAAGCTTCAAAGAAAAAATAAAAAGCAAAGAAAGACTTGTGGTTTTCAATGAGGCAAAACTTTTTTCGGAATCGGCTCTCACTTGATTTATACTCAGTTTAGCTTGCAAATCATAAAAAGCAGATTTACTCCTGAGCAACATTTTGAAAATCGTGTAAACTTATTACCAAAACTATGGCTCGGTTCGTGCGACACATCGCGCGCTGCGTTCAATATTCGGCTGACGTAATCACCTAACAAAGTCGGTAATTCGAGGAAGCATGGATTGGTTTCGCACCAGGCTTATTCTATTGGATATTGGGCAACCTCAGAAAGCTGTCCAGTGTGCACTGAAGAAGAGCCGAATGAGTCCATGCGACATCGCGCGCAACAATTTGTTGAACCCATCAACTTTATGGAAAATTTTGAAGAAGAATCTTGGTTTGCGCTCTTAAAAAATCTAACTCGTGAAAAGAGATGATTGAACATTATAACTGTTTATAAAACTAATCCTAAACATCCGGATAACCAGTTGTATTAACCACAGCATGAGGACTTATTGAAAGTCTTCGTTTCGTTGGCCCAGAAGCTAAACATTGCACAAAAAATAGTATGAAATCAACTGAAAAAGGCTGGATACACAAAGAAGCTCGATCTATGGGTGTCATATGAGTTACCGAACAAAAACCTCTTGAACAGAAAGAAACCCTATCTTCCAATCGCTGCTAAATCGTATCTAAATCGACCCATTTCTGAAGCGCATGGTGACTGGTGATGAAAAGTGGATCTTTTATAGTAACGTCAAACGAAAACAGTCGTTATTGAAGAGCAGTGATCCAAAAAAAAAAAAACGGTCTTCAAGCTAGGATTGGTGGCCAGGAGAGTTTAGAGGTGCTCTCCTACCATCAAACTCTCAATTCGAATCCGTACTATCAGCAACAGGACCATTTGAAGGAAACAATCGCCCAGCAGCGTACAGGTTTGGCCAACAGCAAGGGAATTGTGTTTTATCAAAACAACGCTAGACCACACACATCGATAGTGACTCGCCAGAAGTTCTAAGAGCTTGGCTAGGAGTTCTTATGCATCCACCTTATAGTGCGGATTTTGTACAAAGTGATCACCATCTGTTTTTGTCTATGGCGAATGGCGAAAATATATACCTATATGTATATAATTGGCACTTTGAAGTGATTTTTGGCCGAGAACCTCTTCTAATTTGTGGTTTTGCGTCTTGATGTTTTTTCAAAACAAATGGAAGGACCTACAGTTTATACTAAGCCGCCTCCGAACGGCTGATGGTTTTTTTATGAGGAGCCTTTGCGGTTAACATTCCTGCCGAACTGCGACCGCAATTAGAAGATTTAACTTAATTTTTTATTTAAATTAATTTTCTATAATTTTTTGGAAGTTAGTACGACAGCAGGATTTGAACCCGAGTCTTTCGAATGGCAGTATGGTTTGGCTAGTGAAAACTTGGCCTCAAGAGAAGCCTGTCAAACTCGATTGTCCAAACTTTTCTTTACAACAGGGACAAGGGTTTCTACGAATATGAGAGAGGACTAATGATATTATCTTCAAAGTGGCGAAAAAATAAAGGTTTCAATTGGAGCCAAAAATAATGGACTACTATTTACCATATTTTAATGAACGGTCCAACATAAGAGTTACGAAAAATATCAAATAAACAAATTGCATAAAAGTATTTATTCACGTTTTGAAATGTTAAAAAAAAAATTATTATTAAAAATTTTGTATGACAAATTTATTATGTTTATTTTGTTGCTATATACCATGTTAACATAAAACATAGTTTTTCCTTATATACATACATATATACATACACATACATATTTCATGCAAGTAAAAACTTCTCAACGGTAGAACTGGAAGTGGAAGAGTTGATTGCTTGTAGGCATATATTAAATGAGAAAAAAAAATCAAAAAGAATATTAAGTAAAAGAAAAAGCAAAGAGTGAAGCGATAAAGTTGCTCTGTTTGCCAACATACTCGTACTGCTTAATTTGATTAACAACTACTAGCTGCTGCAATCACTGATCCGGTAGAGTCGATTACCGTCGATTGCTGTCGGTTGTTGAGAAAGAAGGCGCGATATGTATTGGGGGGAATAAGATTGGCGACTGATATTACCGCAAACACAAGCCGGCTTGTGCAAACTTACTCACAGCTGTACATACATACGTGTATGTATGTATGTGCAAAAAGAATCAACTCTGAGGCAGAATAGAAGACAAAACATAAAATGAGTATTCAAGTGAATATACCTATTTATACATACATACATATATACATACATACATACATATAATCAAAAGTAAACGCAGAGTATTTTTTCACTTTTAAATATATATATACACGTACATACATAGAAGAGTTAGTGTACATACTATACATACATACTCGTACATACATATATACGAGTATTTATCTATGTGCAAATACGCATAGACATTTAATGCTCCAATGAAATTTTGGCGCGCGCTCAGCGATGCGTTTCAAAATTTACTCAGATTTTTTTGTACGCCATATGTATGTATGTATGTATGTGAGTAAATAAGTACTCAAATATACTACCAATGCCATTAATATTATATGTACCTATAAGAAATTCTAATTTTGTGTTTTTATATAATCACTTTGTCATGAAATTACATTTGATTGTGTCATTGTCATCTGTCAAATATTGAAAATTTGTTTATAATTTTTGCTTTCAAAATAATTACATATATTATGTGCATACATAGAATCTTATAGCCAAACTAGCCAGAAACATAGCGACTCAGCCATTACAACTTATTGTGTGGTAAGACCATGTAAGTGAAAAGTTATCACCAGATTTGTTGCATTTCTTATTTCATCAAAAGAAAAAAGCAGCTGAAGCTCACCGGTTGCTGGTAGAAACTTATGGTGAACATGCTCCAGTGATTAGAACATGTGAGGCATGGTTTCGTCAATTTAAAAGTGGAGATTTCGATTTGACAGACAATGAACATCCTGGTGCAGCGAAAATGTTCGAAGACGAGGAATGGCATGTTGATCCAACCCAATCACAACAAAAATTGACAGAAACACTACATGTGACTCAAGGAGCAATTTGCCAACGCTTAAAAGCCATGGGAAAGATCCAGAAGTATGGAAAATGGGTGCCGCACCAGCTGAACGATAGACAAATGGAAAATCGAAAACCGTTTGTGAAATGCTGCTTCAACGATTCGAAAGGAAATCTTTTCTGCATCGAATTATCAAATGGATTTATTTTGAGAGCCCGAAGCGAAAAAAATCATGGCTTTCCCCTGGTGAAGCTGGCCCATCGACTGTAAGGCCAAATCACTTTGGCCGTAAGACAATGCTCTGTGTTTGGTGGGACCAGTGTGGTGTGGTGTACTACGAGTTGTTAAAACCTGGTGAAACGGTGAACACGGATCGCTACCGACAACAAATGGTCAATTTGAATCATGCGTTGATCGAAAAACGGTCAGAATGCGCCCAAAGACATGGCAAAGTTATCTTGCAACATGACATCGCGCCGTCTCATACCGCTAAACTGGTAAGACACATTCAAAACACTTAATTGGGAAATATTATCGCACCCGTCGTATTCTCCAGACCTCGCCTCGTCCGACTATCACCTTTTCGCATCGCTGGGACACTCCCTTGCAGAGCAGTGCTTCGCTAATTTTGAAGAAGTCGAAAAAAGGCTCGTCGAATGGTTTGTCTCGAAAGAGAAAAAGTTTTTTGGAATGGTATACATAATTTGCCTGAGAGATGGGCGAAATGTGTAGAAACCAATGGTCAATGCTTTGAATAAAAAAATATTGAGATTCCTCTGAAAATAGTGTTTTCTTTATCGAAAAAACCGGCCTGGTAAAAGTCAACAGCTGTCACTTTTGACATTTTCCCTATCTCTCTCAAAACTTGTGACCAGTACTGATATTATGAAATTTATGCAATGAGTCACTTTACGTTGAATAGTGTCATTTATAAAGTTTGGATATAAATGCGTAGTAGTCAGCCAAACGCCAATTCTCTGATCTCTAAAAAAAAGCACAATAATGTTGGTGATATATTGCAAGCTGCAATCGGCATGACTACGACAGTACTATTAAACTAAAAACAACTAAATGCTGGTATGATTTATTTCTCGGGGAAATATGATTTGTGTAAGTCTTCAGAAAGTATTTTGAATAGTGACAACCGCTGGCATCTATACACCGTCAGCCTGGAGATGAAGAATCTAGCTGCCTCGGAAGGCCTTAGTTACATTGGCACATCCAACATCTGGATATTAGCGGTAACTTAACTCCTACATATCCAAACTTGACCCCAACATACGCAACCTATGTTCTGCATGCAATGAGAATCCACACGATACTAAACAACCCTTTGCCTGCAACTTAAAACCTGCGCATTTAATCTTCCCCTTTCTCTATGATCCAAACCCGTCAAACCGTTCATTTCCTGGACATTGCGTTAGATGTTCTCGATGACTTAGATTAGTCTTGTTTGTCCCTGAGTGATCAAATACAATAAAACCACCACAACATCAGCCGTTTTTTGCCGTGTTCTAACAGAGCATGCATGATTCAGAAGTATTCAAATCATATCCATTTTTGTTGGCTTCTCATTGCATGTCGAAAAACATTATAGTTTTCAAACCTCATCCATGCTGTTGAGTAGGAGAACGAAGAGCTTGTCAAATTAAAGTCAAAATTTGTTTAACTTTTACTAAAATTGTCGCCAGTTTTTCTCCTAACTTAACCTTAACTAAACTTAACTTTTCTAACCTCAAAAAGCAATATGAAGAATTAAATACGCACTCTTCAAACGCTTCTTTGTAAAATCTATTTATCTAGACCAATTTAAAAGAAATTATGCAATAAATTTTAATACCAGTATAGGTATTTAGGAGATCTACGCAAGTGTACTTTGTTGATTAAAATTTAAATAAAGGTTTACGAACTGAATGTAAGTAAACAATTTGCGTGTTCTCGAACTTTAGATATAAAAAATAATATGTAATATAAATTCAATTTCAAAATTCCCCAGACAAACACTTCTCCAAATGTATCCTATAAACGGCGTATTGGAACACGAAATCAATGACATCGCAAACCGGTTTAGTTAAAATTCCAAAAATCCAATAATAAAAAAATATAAATGCAAATTTGCGATTAAAAAAAAAGAAAAATATTGTAATTGAGCGTATTCACCATGCAACCTAAACCTGTAAATAATTTAAATTTAAATTAAATAAATTTGTTTTATACACAAATATATATTTATGCACTTTTACAGCAGAATTGAAAATACCTGTTTTCTACTCAAAAATGAACAGTAAGGAAAATGAACTAAAAGAAATTAATAAAAAGGGAGATGTTCATACAACAACAAGTGACGATTGTTTCATTGCAACAAAAGCACAATAGCAGCGCAAATGAATAACAACAAAGAAAGAGGCGACAAAAAGTAATCAATAACAAAATTGATAATTTAAAATATTATTAGTCCCATTATGTTAAAAACATATGCATAAGCATATACATATGTATATATAGATACACACATACGAGTATATTTAACTCTTTTATGGAGTTGCTAACTGCGCGGCAAGCGCAGCCTTTCCGTCTTTTTTGTGCTTTTACCTTTTGATAAACATCTCTTGCATGTAAATATATATATGTATAAATATGTATATGAAAGTATGTTAATATGTATTTATATGGGTGCAAGTTTAAAACCACATTTTTGCCATATATTAACCTTGAAAGTGAGCGACGAAAACAAAAATGAGCTAATCGTTTTGGAGTCTGCGCGCTGTTTCCCTTGATACATTTTTTTTTTTTAAGAAAGCGCAGTTGAGGCGAAAGTCTAAAATATCTATTTGAAACTGCCAATTTGTGGGAATAATATTTTTTTTTATTTTTTGTTATATATTTTTAATTAAGTTATTTTTTCTATTTCAATTATTATTTTACTACCGATTTTAAAGCCTGATTTTTTCTAATTTTTCAGCAGTAAATAATTTTTCATTAATTTTAAAAGATTACTTACCCGCTTTGACATAGGTCCATCTGAGTAATCCACGGGTTCACATTTCAAATTATAGTTGTTGAGCCAGCCAGCCATCAGGTGCTATTAAATAGTATAAGATTGAACGTTGTTATTAAAAAATTAATAAAAATTAATTAACTTTTAACTTATTATATTTTATTTATTTGCATTATTACTATCCCACAGCTTGAACCGATTTGGGACAGATAATCAATTTTTCAGTTAATCTTTTACCTCACGTCCCTAAATTTCTTATAAGAGTTCGTCCTTAAACATGCACGTGTAGGAAAAATTTTAAACTTTTCATTCCTTAAGAGATTTTTATTTGAATAATTCTGAAAAAAACCTAAAACGGGTATCTGACGACGAACATTTTTAATTCAGCTATAATTCAGCGATCAATGCTCCTTTTTAGTTTAAAGGGTTAGATATTTTTTTCAATTATTTTGAATTCTGTGAACGCCTAAATATAGTTCATAAATGAAATTCATATCACTGAAAAGTTTTAAGAAAATTTGCTAATAAATTTAGTCAAAGAAACAAAATAATTTCGCTACCTTGATTTAGTTGTGGTTAATATCGCAAATTAATCTAAACGAGATTTAGGTAGAGTTAGAAAATTACTTCTGCTTTTTATGAAAACTCAGTACATTCACCAACAACATTCGCATGTTGTGTGCGGTCAATCGCCCATCTTCTGTAATGTAATTGGAAAAAATTTAAAGAAATATGAAGAAGCTGCATTGGTTACAGATATTAGGGTAACTGATTTTTTTTGGTCAGCAATTGAAGAACATGACTTGGACAATATGTGGTTTCAACAAGATGGTGCCGCATGCCACGTAATCTCTCGTCTTGGCGATGTCAAGCGGTTATTTGAATGAGTTAGTGTTCCACACATAACGCCAAGATTCAAACTTGATAATAAAAAAGGAATTTCATGAAAATATCATTTCTCTCAAGTATCAAAACGATCGATTCAAAAATAAATTCGATTTTTTCGAACAGATGGGTACCATGCAAACTTCCCGGAAAATATTTTTTTATATGATCCATACCTATCTATGATTAGTGGGTTGTACTGTGGGTTGATGCGACAGTCAGGTATATTGATAAAAATTATTATTATCTTAATTTTCTTACCTCATAGAACATATACGCACTTAACGCCACCTGAAAAGCATTATAAATGACTAACGTACGCCGCAGTTGGAATGGTTTTCTGTCGCGCATAAACAACGGGCCAATCGCAAGGACCCAAGACAGGTAAATGGCAACCAAACCGAATGTGTAAAGGGGATGTTCCATAAGTGGGAAACGTATGGCGCGGGGATCTGGAAATGAAAAATAAATAAAACTTATTTAGTAAAAAAAAAATAAATATATCATTATTTAGGAATATTTTTAAATTAATTTAAATAAATAAATGAGAAAAATATTTATGGCAACCAATATTATTATATATTGTTTATACATAATTGTTTTCGTTTCAAAATGTCAATGAACTTTAACCAAGTTGAACATTTATAGAAGTCAACATTGTCTAATTTGGTAATCTGTTGCAGCAACCGGAAGTTAAACTAGTGTTATTTTTAGTTAAATATAAATTAAATATTTCACATAAATAGAGAAAAACTTGACTCATAACAATTTTTTGCTTTCTGAACCAGTGAAACAACTAAATTTCACAAATCTAATTCAATTCAAATAAATAAAATATATTGGCAGTGTGGGCAGTCTTGTATGTAGTTGCAGTTAAAAATTTCCTTTTGAAATAAACACTCGTTTGGTCAAAGCAATGCCACTGGAGTAAAGGTTAGTGACACTAAAAAATAAATATTTCAAAAAAAATATTATAGTATAAAACTGCAATTTAATCAACTGATTGAAATCTCTATTATTTAATAAATTTTCTAATACAAAACTTACAACCAACTTATAACGTAATAACATTTTTTTTTTCAAATAAATAGCCAATAAATAATTATTGACATATAGAATAACACGCTATTTCAGTCATTTTAATTATTCACTTATATTTTTCATGATTTTTTTTTCTACGCAAACACCATTTAATGAATATTTATTTATGATAAATATAAAACATTAAGTAATAGTTACTATATTATGTATAGATTAGTACATATAAATAGTACTGATTACTCGTTCATTCTCCAATAACTCACGTCATTAAGGGGTTAGGGGTAGTCAGAGGCACGAAAAAATGAGAATTTTCAGTATTTTTTTTTTGCTATTAAATAATTTTATTTTACAAAAGTAGTGATATGGTATTATTAAACAATGTTTTGACTTGAAGTCACGAAAATTTCGAAAAAAAAAAAATTTATTTCCGAAGTTACAGCTGTCTGTGTTAACCCAGTTCCAAAAAAAGGTCCTTGCGGTGACAATCATAAGTCCTTGGAGATTCATCTGAAATCAATCGGATAAAAAAAAATAGTTTTATAAATAAATAATCCTGGGCCTGATCGAAGGATTTGATTTTTTTTCAAAAATTAACAAAATGGCGGCCTCAGGAAATTTTTTTCTAGATTTTTGGGAAAAAATCAACAGTTAATTGGTCTTAAAAAATCGAAATTTTTCACAAAATAAAAATCCTTCGATCAGGCCCGAGTTTATTATGTATTCTACAAGCTGTATAAATTTCATTAAAATCAACTGAGCGGTTTTCGAGTTACAGTTGTCACCAGTTCAAAAAACATAGTTTTGAGAAAAACGCGTTTAAAGTTTCACACAGCGCTTTGAAAGGCCCGAGCTCTCTTTGTTATTTGTCGAATAACTTAAAAACGAAATATCGGATTAACTTGAAATTTTCAGAGATTATTTTTAAGATATTATACTTAACGAAAATGCAAAAAAAAAAATCCTGACTACCCCTAACCCCTTAAAGGAGAAATGAATGCACGTACTTATAAATCAATTTTACAGCAAATTAATAAAATTCTATGAATGATATTATATTATGTAAATATTATACAATATTTTACATTGTTGTTTTTTGTATAATTTTTGCTCGAGCATTCTTGGGCTATTGAAATTTCTTTTAAGGACGTGCATACGCTTTGAGTTTGTAATGTAATCTTGACATACAAACTCTCGAATAAAAAATCCCGACAGAGCTGCTTTAGACACGTCCAAATGTATATCAGTCATATTTCAGACACGGCCGACCACCTCCTGATTCAAATTTCATACTCTTAGAAGCTTTTCTGAATGACTATTGATCCAAAACCTCATATCTGATTAAATTGAAGCTTTTTTTAAGATGGAGATTGTGCTGTCAACATTGAAAAAAGTTTCAGTTGCCTTTTGCTAAGATTAACAGGAAGAGTCTTCCTCTCTCCGGGAAGTGGACCAGAGACTGACATATACGGAGGAATCTTATTGATGGTTTGATTTACTTGAAATTCGGTACATAGGTTTACCTTTTGCTTTGATTAACAGGAAGACTACATTTCTTTAGGGAAGTGGAAAGTCATTGGTCCTGGACTTATTCGAAAAAAGTTTATACAATATAAGGCTAGATTTACTTGAAATTATGTACATTGGTGGCTTTTTGCTTAGATGTGTAGGAAAACTATTCTCCGGGGAGTAGACCAGGGATTGGCGTATTTAAAAAGGCGTACTATTACTCTCCCCGTGAAGCGGAAGTGGTGAAACCAAAAATGTTATATTCCCACAACTATTGGCTAAATAAATTTATGATAAAAAGATAGCCCATGATTAATTTGTTATACATTCAATGAGCATGTGCGACAACGAAACGTTGCAGGGTACAGCTAGTAATGATATGTTGTGATATATCGACAATTGGTTAGTTACTTTCGCTTTTTCTGCATTTTTGTTCCATTTTGATAGTACATGACAGGAGATATTCGAATCGATATGTAGTTTTATTTTCTAAAATCAGCTGAAAGTAAGCTTAAAATCTTCTGTTGGTGAGTTCGTATTAGCTTTGGATATGATTTATGATTTGTTTTAGAAATTTTAATTTTAAGACCGTTTCGTGATCCCGTACATTATACGAAACTTTTAGAAAAAAATTCTAAAAACAAAGAGAACTCTTTTGAAACTGGCGTTCATTGAGGCAGTGCTCATTAGAAATTTCACATAATTTATTGGCGGTTTATGTCACATTTTTGGCCTCTTGAAATTAGAATATTAAAATTATCCAACCAATTAACCAATTCGTTTTTTACTAATGACGAGCAGTTTTTGACAAAAGATAGAGGGGAACGTGTCCATACTACGTGATACGCTCAGGGACGAGAGGAGGTAGTCAATATCGTCTAGGGAAATCTCTCAAATTTACAGAAGCTTTCATAATTGGCCATAATTGGCCATCGGAAACATACGTGTACATGGAGGTGCAGTGAACGGATGCTACATCTGTTACTGTTGTCGAGGAAAGTGAGAAGTAGATGGACATCGGGAAAATAATCGCATAATTTACTATATTATCTATATATATAAAAGGTTTTGACCTGAATGACTGACGGATCAACCCACAGCTTAAACTATTGGTCATAGAGATCTAAAACTTGAATGTTGTGTTCGGCGTATGACGTATGCACACGTTAAGAATGGGTTTTCCGGTAAGTGAACCTGAGACCTACTCAATAAAAAAAGTTTAATTTATTTTTAAACCGTTTGAAAGATAAAATATGATGTACAGGTAAATCTTTATCGAATTGTTATGTGGAATCTTTTGTCTTCAGAAAAGTGGACCTGGAACCGATCTATTCGAAACACTTTTATTGATCGTTTAATTTACATACTACAGGAGGAAATTGTTAGTATAAATTACTGTGGAAGTATGTAAAAAATTGTTAAAAATAGTTTAAAACATTATTTGCTTTTTTTTTAACAAGCATATCTTTATATATCTTTTATTATCTTTATGTAATATATAATATATAATACTACCTTGCTCTTCCCTCTTTAGCGTATTTTACTGTACCTCTTCTTTTGGTACAAATAACACTCACAAGCATGTACTTAATTGCTTATAATTTTTCACACATTTATTGATAAGAATCTCAATAGTTTTCTATACTATAATTATAATATTTTTAATGCAAACTGGCTGCTATTCAACATGTGCCACGACTAATCGGTTATTTATTATACACAAACAACAACTTGCAAACAATTTAATTAAATATAAGAATCGCTGTAAAACACGTAATTTGCTTGATTAACTGTGTGGACACAAATATATTAGCGTGTATTCCTTAACTATTCTAAGATGAGCATTTTACTTGTAAACAGCGTGGGCAGCTGACAGCCAGCAAGTGTTTTAGTAAAGATGAGGCTTATTTAGTTTTTTTTTTGACAAACATGTTACAATAGAATAGCTTGGTATATTTTTTGAAATAAAAATATTTTTGAAATAAAAAAAATATACAGCAATAATGTTATTATACAAATTTGCTCTCTACTCATACAAAAGTTTTGAATTTCATGCTCTTTTTAATACAACATTAAATTGAATGCGTTGCTGCTGTAGATTTTCTTAGCTGACTTTAGTTTTTATTATTCATGTTTATAGCATCTAATGCCTCTAGTCTGAGCAGTGTCATAGGTCAAAGCTTAAGTACGTATCTACATAGCTTTGTTAATGTTCATTACATTGAGGGACATAGGCAAAGTAGAGGGTGAACAACAAATAGCTTGATTATTGCTTGAACACTTAAGTTGATTCAAGTAAGAGTGTAGTTGAATTGTGTAAAAATTATATTTAATTATAGTTATTAAAAGACATTTTTGCAATTAACGCCTTATTAATATATTGTTTCTTGAATTAATTTAAATGATTTTTATGATTTATTTAGTGCAAGGTTTGTGGCTTAAGTCTTTTGTGTGCAGTTGAAGTATGTGACAAATTAAATAAATAATAGTAAATAAATAATCATTAAGACAGTATGCAATTCTTCTTGCAATTTTACCTCGCGAAAAATATTCTTTAAATATTTTTAATATAAATGAAAATAATTATTAAATTAAAGAAATTAAAATTTTTCTACTGGTGGTCGCAAAACCCTACGATTGTATTTCTGACATAAAATAAAATAATAAAAATCCATGAGCCATGCAGAGGCGGGAATAAACTGTAGGTTCCTCAATTTGTTGAATCCACAACACAAACTGAAAGAGGAGCACGGCGGAAAATCGCTTCAATAGTTACAAAGCGCCATTTATATATATGTTTTATTTCATTTATTATTATTATTTTTTTTTTGTTTAATATTAGCAAACGTCATTAACCTTTTCAGCCTCAATGCATGAAGTGTTGTGTATCGGTATATGAATATCTATTATCATTGAAGTATATTGAAAGGTTATTTATAATTGAATAGCTGTAAAAGTTGTAAGTTGCAAACCAAATGCGATGCTGCATGCTCAGCTGCGCATGAATAGTAAAAAATTTTCTACAAATGAGTAAACGGTAAAAAAGCAAGAAAATAAAATAAAATAACTATGAGAAAAAATCAAGAAAAAACTACTTACATATATTTACCATACAACTACAATATACATAACATACATAAACATATAATTAAAGAGTAATGAAAAATATAAAGTAGGAAATTGACAATTATTTGCCCATGTTTTTTTTTGGTTGTTGTTGTACGTCGGTATAATAATCCAAATGTCATTTAATTATTGTAATAATTGTCAAAGATAAAAGAAGCAAGTGCCCGCCGTTAAGAGTTTGACATTGTCAAGGTCGTTAATGAGTTTGTGCTGTTGTATGTAAAAGTCTTTAAATTCGTCTATGTGTATATATGGTATGTATGTATATATGTATATATATATGGATTTTGGCAATTTGAAGGGCTTAATTCATTACCATGAATTACCGCTTTCAAGTTCAACATGCGCACAATGCTACATTTAAATATAGTTTTAATATTTACAATTTTTCATTAGCGCATAAACACTGTCTAATGGATTTCTACAGACTTTTTTGTATAACTTTAATAGTAGAAAATATTAATTTTTTTTTAAATACGTGGTATAGTGAAAAGTGAAAGTTGACCATGAGCGGTCCAAAAAAATAACTTTTTTTTAAGTTTTCGGAAACACTTTAGTTATTTGATAATTTATTTTTTATTTAAACTGTAACTAGAATAAGTGTTAGTAAGATTCATGGTGTTCTTAGTTTCATAGTAGGCTGTTAAAGTTCAGCGGACAAGTAGAAGAATGAAGAAGCATAAAGAAATCAAGCTTTATTTCCTATGTCGATCATTTTTTGCTCAAAAATGGATAATAGAGTAGGCTGTGGAACTTAAGTTGACACACTTTGAGTTATCAAATATTAGAGTGTTTATTTATCTTGCTCACTTTTTATTTTTTTATTTTTTGAAATAGGTGGCAACGCTTCTAAAAATTGTATTCAAAATGGTGGCAACACCAAACAACAATTTTTCAAGCGGATATTTTGACTTGGAACAATAGGTAAAGTTTTTAGTTATTTCTTTAATTTTTTTTAAATAGATGGCAGCGCTTCTAAACAATTTTCAGCCGCGACCTTTTCAAAGTTTCTTTAAATCGAATAAATACTAAATTTTTAACTTTTTTACAAATATTTTTTTATTTTTTAAACAAGGTGGCAACACCTATCAACATTTTTTCTACCCGGATGAAATTTCTTCGGCTTAGGAAAATATGAAAATTTTTAATTATTTTATAACATTTTTTATTATATCATACCAATTTTTTATTAAAACTGTGAAACAAAAAAACTTTTTTTTTTTAAACTAGTAACACAATTGAAAAAGTATATATTTATGTATGTGCACATATAACACATTTAAATCGACTCGCCTTTATTATTTTCGAACTTGTCATTTAGTAGTGCACAAAATGTTTCTTCTAAAATCTAATGTATGTTTGTAATTACACAAACATTTAAACGTCACTTAAGCATACAACTTAATATAAAATGTAAAGTATTTATATGTAAATATTTTTGTTTTTGCTTCCATAATTACAAACTCATTTTTATTTCTTAGAAAAACACAATTTCAATATGGGGCAAATAATTTTACCGCCCTTATACTCGTAACCTCTTGTATGCGTCACACTGACCCTTGCACGCAAGCGGATGGAAAAAAGGTTCAGTTAAGCGCGCAAGCATTTAAACACTCATACGAGTATGTATTGTACTTATGTAGTAGTCAATGCACCTTAATTGCAGTTCTCATAAGTATATCAAAACTGAAGCAATTTTGTGGGCTACAAAATTTTATTTATATGTGTATACATACATACATATGACTATTGAAATACATAAATACATATTAACTTTTCAACATAAACCCACACACCATTCATTCCGTCTGCGGTTAATAAGTCTTTTTGTAAGTAATGTATTTATTGTTCCAACACACAATTATACATTTGTAATGCGTAATTTATGCTGCCGTGGAAAATTCTCTGCATTTCTAATAATAATCGAAACTGGTTTAAGGGGATTTTTTGCACTTCTTAACGTACGAAACGGACAACGAATACTTTTAAAAAGTAGGCAAATATAATTATAATAGTAAATATTATTGTATATTAGCAAAAGTGTACACTAGTAAGCATATGAATAGATAATGTATATGTGTACGTGTACATATGTATGATTAAGTTGGCTCGCAATTAAGAAGTATGCATTTAATTGAATTGTTTCTCATGGAAAAATTTTTAAGGAAATTTTATATTAATAACTGATTAAATAGTTACTTATAATATAGACAACAATTGAATGAATATGATATGAATTTCAAATTTTCTATAAAGTGGAAAAAACATAAAACGAAATAAAATCACATATTTTAAATAAAAAAATAAAAGCAAAACAAAATAAAATAAAACAATCTAAAATAAAATAAAATAAATTAAAATCAAATAAAATAAAATAAAATAAAATAAAATAAAATAAAAAAAATAAAATAGAATAATATAAAATAAAATAAAATAAAATAAAATAAAATAAAATACAATAAAATAAAATAAAATAAAATAAAATAAAAAAATAATATAAAATATTATAAAATAAAGTAAAATGAAATAAAATAAAATAAAATAAAATAAAATAAAATAAAATAAAATAAAATAAAATAAAATAAAATAAAATAAAATAAAATAAAATAAAATAAAATAAAATAAAATAAAATAAAATAAAATTAAATTAAAAAAAAAACAAAATAAAATAAAATAAAATAAAATAAAATAAAATAAAATAAAACAAAACAAAATAAAATAAAATAAAACAAAATAAAATAAAATAAAATAAATTAAAATAAAATAAAAAAATAAAATAAAATAAAATAACATAAAATAAAATAAAATAAAATAAAATAAAATAAAATAAAATAAAATAAAATAAAATAAAATAAAATAAAATAAAATAAAATAAAATAAAATAAAATAAAATAAAATAAAATAAAATAAAATAGAATAAAACAAAATAAAATAAAATAAAATAAAATAAAATAAAATAAAATAAAATAAAATAAATAAAAAAGAAATAAAATAAAATGCAATAAAATAAAATAAAAAAATTAAATAAAATAAAATAAAATAAAATAAAATAAAATACAAAAAATAAAATAAAATAAAATAAAATAAAATAAAATAAAATAATATAAAATAAAATAAAATAAAATAAAGCAAAATAAAATAAAATAAAACAAAATAAAATAAAATAAAATGAAATAAAATAAAGGGTGGTTAAATTGTAAGGGCCGATGTTGAATGTGAACCACACCTAAACGCCAAGTTTTTTTCCGAATTTAATTTGACATTTCTCTATTTCAGACTTACTCAATTTGAACCATGGAGAGATACACAATCCAACAACGTGTTAAAGTTATCCAGACTTATTATGAAAATTTTCGAAGAAAATCATCTTCAGTGATGAGGCACATTTTCACCTCAGTGGATTCGTCAATAAACAGAATTGCCGCATTTGGGCGAATGAGAATCCAAGAGTGATTGTCGAAAAACCAATGCACCCACAAAGAGTGACTGTTTGGTGCGGTTTATGGGCTGGCGGCATCATCGGGCCGTATTTTTTCCAAAATGAGGCCGGTAAGGCAGTTACTGTGAATGGTGTTCGCTATCGTGAGATGATAACGAATTTTTTATGGCCACAATTGGAAGATATGGATGTGGACGATATGTGGTTTCAGCAGGACGGTGCCACTTGCCACACAGCTAACGAAACAATGGCTCTTTTGCGCAACAAATTTAATGGCCGTGTTATCTCACGTAATGGCGATGTCAATTGGCCCCCAAGATCATGTGATTTGACACCGTTGGACTTTTTTCTCTGGGGTTATTTGAAAGAAAAGATGTACGTCGATAAGCCAGCAACAATTCAAGAGCTAAAGGATGAGATAATTCGGCACATTAACGGCATAGAAACTCCATTATGCCTCAGCGTCATCGAAAATTTGGACCATCGTATGGAGGTGTGCCTCCGAGGTCGCGGCGCTCATTTGGCCGATATTTTGTTACATACATAATTGAGTAATACCAATATATCATAATAAAATAAAATTTCAATAATTTCCTAAATAGTTTGTGTTTTATTCAAAATCAACATCGGCCCTTGAAAATTTAACCACCCTTTATAATAAAATAAATTAAATAAAATAAAATAAAAAAATAAAATAAAATAAAATATAATAAAAAAAAATAAAATAAAATAAAATAAAATAAAATATAATATAATAAAATAAAATAAAATAAATAAAATAAAATAAAATAAAATAAAATAAAATAAAATAAAATAAAATAAAATAAAATAAAATAAAATAAAATAAAATAAAATAAGATAAAATAAAATAAAATAAAATAAAATAACATAAAATAAAATAAAATAAAATCAAATAAAATAAAATAAAATAAAATAAAATAAAATAAAATAAAATAAAATAAAATCAAATAAAATAGAATAAAAATAAATAAATAAAATAATATGTAATAAACTAAAATAAAAGTGAAATGATAAAGAATAAAATAAAGCAAAATCAAAATAAATTAAACAACGAGAACAAAAATAAATAAAGTAAAATAAAATCAAATAAAATAAATTCAAAAAATAAAATAAATAAAAATAAAATGAAAAACTAAAAAAAATAATATTAAACATAATAAAATAAAGTGAAGGCCTTAGACGATGTTATTGTCAATCGACCTCAGAATGTATCGGACTCTTTAGTGCAGTGAGTGTGATTATTCGGGTGTGCAAGTTGAAGCCCTCTATCTCTTAACATCGACATGTTTTTAACATCAGAAAATAACTTTTCTCAACCCTTTTGGAGGCCATTGATCCAATTGGTGTATTGTATATGCTGTAGGGATAATTTGTATATTTTAGGCGAAAAATTAACAGCTATGTCGCTTGAAAAAAAGTTTTCTTAAAAATTTGAGATTGTGCCTTAATTTTAAGAATATTGCAATTCTAAAATAATTTCGAAACAATATTTTAAAATTCCTTTTATGAGATTTGTGAAATTTGGATTTAAATCCGATTTTTAGTTTGTTTTATTTATTTTTATAGGACTGTTTCTAATGTTTTTATTGTTTTCATAAATATAGTTACCAAAAGTAAGTTTTTTCAACGTCGAAATTATAATAAGACCTTCAAGATGATATCGAAATATGGCAAAAAAAATCAATTTCTTCAGTCAATTATTTGTCATTATATAATATAATACTGTATGCATTTTAACATTGAGCACCTATTTCAATTTTATTTTTTTTAGGCTGAGTAATTCCTTCCATTTGTGGTGTGTCTTGACATTTACAGTTTACTTTAAGCCGCCTCCGAATAGCTGACTAATGCAAAGTTTTCATTTCATGTCACAAATTTTTTTTCATATCAGATATACGCTCGAAAAGATTAACATTCACTCTCTCAGGAGCAACGAAATTAGAAAAATTACCATTTGCGAATAATAAAAAATTCAAATCAAGTGTTATCATATTTGAGGTTTCCTTTTACTTGCGAGCAACCACTTAAATAATTTTGAATCGAAATATAAACATATTTTTGTAGCATATTATTTCGTTAAAAAAATAGTTTTTTGCATCCGGTTTATTATTATTTTTCAATTTTTGCACACATCCAGTTTATCACATAGTTTTCTTTTATTTGCTAAAAATGAATTCGGATCGCAAATTCGTCTCCGACTCATTTAGCATTTCAATATGTATATTTAATTTAATTCGGATATTTTGTTGCCAATAATACATACCACCAAAATCTCGTTCAACCAAATGGTAATAGCGTTGTATCAGACCCGTGTAATTCCAATGAACATGATGCGCTTTGAACTCATCCAATGCTATGGTCGCTATCTCAGCAGCCATATCGAAGCGTGAAGTTATGTTGCTATTCATTTTGACTGTATTTGTGGGTGTGTGTAATTTTTGGTTGTTTTTTGTTTTTTTTTTTTTTTTTGTTTTTTGTTGTTTGGTGAACGACTTAGCTATCCTATAGTTTTGTTTAGTAGGTTATGTTTATTTTTGATTTCTTCTCTGTTAAATCATATAAAACACAAAATTTTGCACTAAAATTTTTTTATTTTTTACTTTTCTTATAACTATAATTAATTACGTATTTTTTTAACACATTAACACACACGCACACAATGCTACACTGTTAGGTTCATTCTGTGCACTTTTTAAGTGGGCTTTCAGTTTCAAATATATTTATTAAATTTTAAACGATATTCTTAAAACTTTTTTATGATATCTTTTTATGGAAAGCTTCATAAAATTTAACATATATCGTTTATTATTATGTTATAAAATTCTTATAATTCATATATTTCCTTTAGCACTCTTTGAACATGGCTTAAAATCGCATTCTAAATATTTAAAATATAATAAATATTAAATGTTGCGTATACGCCACCGTCCAATTCACTATGTTCTATGTGGTATTGCTTTGTATTACTTGAATTAATTCTCTTTCCGCTAATATTATTGCACCAAACCGCGCCGTATGAATGTTTATGCTCAACTGACTGTAAAACTTCTCGACAATCACAAGATAAAATAATATTTTTTTTTTTGCTAAACGCGCAAAGACGCTACCAATTCGCAATACAAGCAAAATTGAACGCACACACACATACTCAGACTAGTAGAAGCAGCAGAGGTATGGAGTGGCAGCAGCAGAAGCGCAGAGAACGCAGCGTTCAAAGAGCAGACTCATCACCGATCGCCTAGCATACATCACAGCAGTGCTGTTAAGAGTTCGCAAAACTCCGCTGTCAGCAAAACCAAAAAAAAAAAAAAATGAAATTAGAGAAAAAAACCAATAGCCAAATAAATATAAAGGGATAAGTCGAAAACCGAAAAATAGCAGCTGAAAATCAAAGTTTAAACCAAAGTAAAACTCACAAACCCAAAACAGAATTAGCGATGTCGCAGCAGCACCAGCACCGGTAGTAGTAGTTAACCACATACCTATGCACATATATGTATACATGTGTACCATATATACATGCATACGATCGCCTTCAGTGCGAATGATAATCAACAGCATTGGCGAAACAGTCGAGCAGCCAAGCAGCTAATAAGCTCTAGCAACACTGTTCTGTAGTGACGCCGACCGCACTGCCACCTTCGGCGTATTTGGCGCAAAAGTCAAGCTTCAAGCTTGTATTGGCGTTAACATTTTGCTTTTGCGCTTTGCGCCTTGCATTTTTATTTTATTTTTTTTTTATTTTTCGTTGTCTTTGGCTTTGTCGAAATGTCAGGCTTCACCAATACAGTTACAGCAGTACTCGTATATGTTCGTGTCCGATCGGTTGAGTTGTGAACACCATTCGATTGTCCACTTCTGGTGTTGTTCTTTAACAGCTTTGTAGCTTTTCTGTTGTTATTATTGTTCTTATGCCGACCGAATATTCACCGGAATGTACAGTATTTGTATTTGTAGTGTACCGTTATTGGTGTTATCGTTCGAATAATATGTTGAGCATAAAAATTGGGTGAAAATAAATGCTGTAGCAGGTGGAGAGCAACTTGTATTTATGTATATATACATACATTTCTATTTATTGCTTTATTTTTATTTTTGCAAATAAAATATTAAAGTCTTGAAAGCGTTATATATTTGGCAGAAAAAACTGCATGGGATGTACAAAAGTTGTCGAAATATAACTTAAACAATATTTCAAAGTCATTAATATAAAAACTATTTATGTTGCAGAAAAATGATAAAAAGTGGTTCCGATGAAATGAAAATCTTGGAAAAGGTTTTTGTCTTTAAAATCCACTTAAAGACATAAAAAAATTAATGATTTTCAGGGGATCCACTCTTGGGATTTTATATGAAATACAAACGAGACTGCAGAAGTTGGCAATGATATTCGTTTTTTCTGAGTGTTCGTTAGAGCTGGTTAGAGCTGGATGGATGCAAATACTTATATATATTTTTTTTCGATTTTTACGTAATAATGGGTAAATTCAAACATGAACTAAAGAAAAATTCGTATACCTTCCATGTAAAGGGTGGTTAAATTTTCAAGGGCCGATGTTGATTTTGAATAAAACACAAACTATTTAGGAAATTATTGAAATTTTATTTTATTATGATATATTGGTATTACTCAATTATGTATGTAACAAAATATCGGCCAAATGAGCGCCGCGACCTCGGCGGCACACCTCCATACGATGGTCCAAATTTTCGATGACGCTGAGGCATAATGGAGTTTCTATGCCGTTAATGTGCCGAATTATCTCATCCTTTAGCTCTTGAATTGTTGCTGACTTATCGACGTACACCTTTTCTTTCAAATAACCCCAGAGAAAAAAGTCCAACGGTGTCAAATCACATGATCTTGGGGGCCAATTGACATCGCCATTACGTGAGATAACACGGCCATTGAATTTGTTGCGCAAAAGAGCCATTGTTTCGTTAGCTGTGTGGCAAGTGGCACCGTCCTGCTGAAACCACATATCGTCCACATCCATATCTTCCAATTGTGGCCATAAAAAATTCGTTATCATCTCACGATAGCGAACACCATTCACAGTAACTGCCTGACCGGCCTCATTTTGGAAAAAATACGGCCCGATGATGCCGCCAGCCCATAAACCGCACCAAACAGTCACTCTTTGTGGGTGCATTGGTTTTTCGACAATCACTCTTGGATTCTCATTCGCCCAAATGCGGCAATTCTGTTTATTGACGAATCCACTGAGGTGAAGATGATTTTCTTCGAAAATTTTCATAATAAGTCTGGATAACTTTAACACGTTGTTGGATTGTGTATCAAATTGAGTAAGTCTGAAATAGAAAAATGTCAAATTAAATTCGGAAAAAAACTTGGCGTTTAGGTGTGGTTCACATTCAACATCGGCCCTTACAATTTAATCACCCTTTATATGAAATGGTATATTAACTTTGGTTCGAAGTAGGTAAGTATCAGAAGGAGAAAAGATAAAGGTAGTTTCAGTGAGATATTTCAACCGAATTGGGTGCACAGATGCACTGGTATATGTAAGACCGATTTTTCTGATTTGAGTTCTTGGGTCCTAAAATTGTCAAAAAGCATCTAAGAGCGTAAAATTTGGTATTTTACATACATATAATGAACTACACTTGGTGCTGAAAATTATCGAAATCTATAGATGATAACATATAGCTCCGAAGCAGCGATTTTTTTAAGTTATGAGATTTTTGGTTAGAACTCTTTCAAAAAAGCATTTAAGGGCACGTAATTTGCTATTATGATAATAAATTTTGTCACCGAAAGTCATCGAGTTTTTTGGTCGAACGTCCGTCAAAGAGATGCGTTTTAACCCAGACAAAGATTTGGTTTCCTACACATGTATATAAAAAATATTGTCACCGGAAATCATCGAGATCAGAGAACTAAAAAATATAGCCCCCATACAACCGTTTTGCTTAGATATGAGAATTAGTATTTAGTCCCAAAATGAAATATCATAAATCTGATATAGTCATGAAAGGTATAAAGACAGCTCTACTTTATTATTTATTTATATTTCTACTGAAAATTATTTCAATATGCATAAATAAACTAGTATTTAGTATGGTATGGAGCAGATGGATAATCAAAATAATTTGCTACTAAGTCGGACAGCTGTACTTGCTAATATTAAAAAAATATTTTGTTACGTTAAAGATGCTATTAGTGCATACCTGAGTATTTATTTAAAACTCTTTGTCTTGAATGACTGGCGAATCAACGCACAACCTAAATTGCTGATCGTAGGTCTGTATGACGTAGTCATCCGAGAAGAAGGATTTTCAGAAATTCTACTCCTAGAAGCGGTAATGTTAACATAAAGTAACGTTTATGTGGGACAAAGTAGTCTAACGCTAAAGTAAAAAAGGTGGATAGATTCCATTAAAGTGTACCTGAGCAAAGCACATTAGCTGCTAGTTAAACTTGAACTTCTAAAACGGTGCACATAGTAATGTTTAAAAAATAGTTTTTTAGTTGGAAGCTGTCTGATATACCTGGTTAGAGTTTCCAAGTTCAATAGAAGCTTAGATATAATTTATCAAAAAATCAGTGAAAAATCGAGTTTATATTAATTCAAAAAATTCTCCTAGGTACCGCATTTGGTCAAATGGAGCTAAAATTAGAACATCATGTCCAGTTTAGGTTTACTTTTGAAGAAAAAACTAGCACCAAAGTCGCTGACCCACTTGTGCACACTTTCTTTTGAATATTATTGGACAGGCACACTGAAGCGATTTTCGGCCGCGCTCTTTTACCAAGTTTTGGTGTGTGTGTTAATATTTTTTACCGTTTATTCCAGGGCACCTCCCAATGGCTGATGACTTTTTTATAATGTACTTTTATTTTAAGTCAGCAACATACTGGGAGGATTTGACGTTTCCTGTAGAGGGGCGGTCGCATCGAGAAAATCAAATTACTTTAATTGAAATTAATTGTCTATGATTAAGGTTGTTGGTCAGAAAAAGAATCGAACCATTGACCTTCCGCATAATAGTACGCGCTGCTAACCACTCAGCAATCGTGGTGGCCACCGCAATGATGAACAAATTGATAATATTTTAGAATAGGTATATTGCTCTGAGTTATGTAAATACTCATAAAAGCTTGATGAATTTAATGTAATATTTGGAACTCAAATACAAAGATCCGTGCGAAGAATTAAAATTCAATTTTGTATACCTTTTATTTAAATGAAATGGTATATTAATTTTGCTCCGAATTAAATTAACACCAGAAAGTTTCCGAAAATTGCTTTTTTTCTATATTCGTGGTTTGGTTCATCATAAATTCGTTCCAACGGGACAGACGGTCAATAAAGAGTACTATTTGAGCGTTTTGAGGCCTTAAGTGAAAACATCCGTAAGGCCTCAATTGTTGGCCAACAATTTCCGGAAACTTGCGTGACGCTAATTCGCCATCGCATCGAGCTGTAGCTGAGAACGATTTTAAGACCAAAAACTCAGTCAATACCATCGAGGCCGTAAAAAAAAAAATCGTAGAGGGAACTGAGGTCGACTGATTGCAACAGCTGCTGCAAACAGACTGGTGGACAGATCGCGCTCATTTTTGGCATAGTAATTAAGAACAGTACTACCAACTTAACAAAAAAAAGTGCTGAGAATTTCCGGAAACTTTCTGATCTTAAGGGGTTAGGGGTAGTCAGAGGCACGAAAAAATGAGAATTTTCAGTATTTTTTTTTTTTTGTTATTAAATAATTTTATTTTACAAAAGTAGTGATATGGTATTATTTAACAATGTTTTGAATTGAAGTCACGAAAATTTCAAAAAAAAAAAAAAAATTATTTCCGAAGTTACAGCTGTCTGTGTTAACCCAGTTCCAAAAAAAGGTCTTTGCGGTGACAATCATAAACCCTTGGAGATTCATCTGAAATCAATCGGATAAAAAAAATTAGTTTTATAAATAAATAATCCTGGGCCTCATCCAAAGATTTTTTTTTTTTCAAAAATTAACAAAATGGCGGCCTCAGGAAATTTTTGTCTAGATTTTTGGGAAAAAATCAACAGTTAATTGGTTTTAAAAAATCGAAATTTTTCAAAAAAAGAAATCCTTCGATCAGGCCCGAGTTTATTATGTATTCTAAAAGCTGTATAAATTTCATTAAAATCAACAGAGCGGTTTTCGAGTTACAGTTGTCACCAGTTCAAAAAACATAGTTTTGAGAAAAACGCGTTTAAAGTTTCACACTAGCGCTTTGAAAGGCCCGAGCTCTCTTTGTTATTTGTCGAATAACTTAAAAATGAATTCTCGGATTAACTTGAAATTTTCGGAGATTATTTTTAAAATATTATACTTAATGAAAATGCAAAAAAAAAAAATTTGATTTTTTGAAAATTCTGACTACCCCTAACCCCTTAATGTAAGACGAGCCCTCGACGTCTCAATTAATAGCTAAAGATTGAAAAAGCGAATAAATATAACTTTTTCATGTAACTAATTTTCGATACCAGCCGCGCGGAGTTCTAAAGTAATTGTAATAAGATTCTTACTTGTTTTTTCATTTTAATTTGCTTTATTCCTACATAAGCTCGGCCGAAAATCGCTTCAGCGGTTACAAAGCGCCAATTATATATAAATTCTCTACATAGTTCAAAATTTGAAGCAAATCGAACAGCAAATATAACCGATCACTTTCCGAATATAATTACCACTTCTACTAAGTTTGGCCAAATTACAGGCAAAAACGAAATTTGATCAAAATCGGTATTCATATAATTACTGTTATCTCCACTACTTTTTTCTTTACATCCCACCTAATTATATTGACTTCTTAAAAGTCTAAGAGCATTCAAGCGTGAGAAAACAAACAAAATAAACTTAAATGAATCACAAATTTTATAGTTTTATTATCTTTTCTGCAGAAACGAAGCAAATAAGGAATGGACATGTTTGTAAGTTTATCAAAAATTTAAATAACCTCGTTTTATGAGCCCTTGATTTTCAGCCCTTTTCAATTATTTAATTAATACCAATTGAACTCAAATACGAGCAATATTTGTTTTCCACAAGTAAACGCTAAAATCTAACAACAACCAAAAGTGGCCTAAAATATTTTTTTCTAACACATGCAACTCAACAAAATAGTAAAGGCCGATAAACCGTCAAATCGATACCTCCCCTGTTGAGCCAACAAAAGGAGAATATGGAAACACTATTCGAATATACAAAAATATGATACTAATAGCTAAAGTAAATGCTAAGATAAATATTAAACATAAAATGTATAGAAATTAGAAGTGCGAACAATGTAACCAGTGGTGTGTATATTTGTGGTTGTATGCGTATGTATATGTGTGAATTGGTAATACCTACTTATAATGACTTTGTACAAAACTATCGGCACATTAACCTCAGCTGGGTGAAAAATTAACACAACATATTATATATTTATAGTTGAATGTAAGAAAAAATGCAAAAAAGTCTATAGATATGCTAATGAGAAAATCGAAAGTGTGAAACTAAAAACATTTTGGATTATTTAATGAGGTAAGTCACTAAATGAGGTTGGTATTATAGTAAGTAAGAAAGAGCGGAAGTTCTTTATTATTATGAAATATTTATGCGCCTTCTCTCTCTCCTCCTACTCTTTCTAATAGGAAAATTCTAATTTTTCATAATTATGGAAACTATAAGCCACATTAGCCGTGTAGTTAATGCTGCATACTAACATACTCGTATGAGGGGTTGATGCCTTGCCAGACCAGCATTCAAAATTATTGAAAATTATTTTTAGAACAATTTCTTCTGATTGCGGTAGCACCTCAGCAGGGAATGTCAAGCCCTCCGAGTGGATTTCTGAAATGAAATAAAAAGCTCCTCAGCCGTTCTGAGGCTGCTCAAAATAGAATGTAGCTGCCCCCATTTGTTGGTGAAACATCAAAGTGCATATCACAAATTGAAGCAGGAGCACAGCCGAAAATCGCCTCAACGGTTACAAAGTGTCTTTCATATATGTAAAAGATTAAACAAAAAAAGTTTTTTGAATTTGATAAAAAAAAATTGGAAATGTATGGAGAAAAAATAAATTTTTCATATACATTTAATCAAAACTTCGCCCATTTTACAAAGTATGCCATTTTTATGGCTCTTCCATTCAATTACTTTGTTATTTTTTTTATGTTTTACACCAACCAAATTGGAAAAATCACAAATCGCGTGCAAACTATTAAATCATTGAACTTTAATTGGAGTACTTAAATATAATATGTGTAATATTTTCTATTTCCTAGAAAACGATCAATTAAATTTCCTAATGAATTAACATTTGTGTGTCTGTACATACCTATATATGCAACATTACAGTTTTGTAAACAATACTTATTTAACATTAAATAAGATTGGTAACCTGTTTAGTCAATGGAAATTAGCTCATATTGCTCTATTCTGTAATAACAACAATAACAGCATACCACTTTGTCTCTTTTAATCATACTTTTTGAGACTAAGGGTTAAACATAAAACAGTTTGGAACCACTTGATACAGAATTTAACCACTTATAATGAACTTTGAGTTAACGAAAAAAGCCCTAATGGACTGAATCTCCATCTGTGAATCGCTGTTGAATCGTAACTAAATTGAAAAATTTTGAAACAGACGGTGTCTGGTGATGAAAATTGAATCCTTTACAGCAACGACAAACGAAAACGGTCATGGTCAAAGTGCAGTGAGCCAGTGCAAACGCCCAGGACAGTTTTGTTTGTGTGTTTGGGGGAATTGAGTAGCAATCATCCACTATGAGCTACTCCACTACGGCCAAACTTCTAATACGTCCGTCTAGAGGAAGGAATCGCCCAATAGTGACCAACTTTGGCTAACACGAAGGGAAGTGTATATCATCAGGACCACGTCAGACCACACACAATGATAATGACACGCTAGAAGCTACGAGAGCATGGTTATGGTAAATGATTTAGCTGGTGGAGAAATTGCCTCAAAAGAAGCCTGTGAAAATCGATTGTTCCCATTTAGTTCCAATAGGGATAAGGGTTTCTACGACAGAGGCATAATGCTTTTCTGTTCTAGGTCTCATCCTTTGTCGGTTCTCCCGTGGACGCCTTTCAAAAACACATGGATTAAATAATGGACTTTACTTTTTGTTACAAAATAATAACTAAAGGCTATTTTTTATACTTTTATACTTCTATATGTTTTATTTTAGTACACTGTTGCTATAAAAAGCAGACAGGCATACCTATTCCACATTCTGTGTATTTTATTTAGCATTGCTAATACAATTCGGATGTTCACAGTTCGAGTCCTGAGAGAACCAAACAATTATAGAAAATTAATGTTTCTAATTGTGGTCGCCCCTCGGCAGGGAATGTTAATCCCTGCGAGTGGATTTCTCTTCATCCGCCGTTCAGAGGCGGCTTAGTATAAACTGCCACTCCATTTGTTAATAAAACAGCAAGAAGCACAACGCAATTTGCAGCAGTAGCTCGACAGAAAATCGCTTCATCGGTTACAAGGCGCTGTCCTAAATAACTGACGGATCGACCCACAGCTCAAACCACCGATCGTTGAAACCTTAATCTTGAAGAGGGAGCTTTGGGAATGGCTCGATTTGCTTAATATTATGTAGCCACTGCCTTGATTAACGCGTGAATAGATTTTTCTCCCCGGGAAGTGAAGTAGGTATATCGGTCCCACTATTCAAAAAACCTTATTAAAAGATTAAATTGCTTGATCTTTGAAATATAAATTGCGTCTTTTATGGGATTAAGGTCCGTTCTATTCGAAAATTTAGTATTTAGGGTTCAATTTGCTCGGCATAATGGTGTTCCAAAATCATTTCTTAAGTTAATTATGTGGAATTTATCTTTCCTGGACTAATCTATTTGAAAGAGCTTATCTTTGGTTTGATTTGGTCAAATTTGCATACAATTTGTTCAATCAATTATTACTTTTTAAACCAAATAACAAAAAAGTCGAGAAAGTAGGAGCATGAGGAAACAATTGTATAATCTGCTCAAATATAAAAGAGACTGGCTCAATAAAACAAAAACGGTTAATTATTCAATTATATTCAATATATATTTTATCCCCTTCAAAATAGTCACCATTAGAGCCGATACACATATGCCACCTTTTTTTCCAATCTTCATATAGGTATGGCTTTCAGTTCCTTCTTCGAATTCTCTTTTATGACTTCAATCGACTGAAAATGCTTTCCACGAAGCGGCAATTTGAGTTTAGGGAAAAGAAAAAAGTCACACGGTGCCATGTCGGGTGAATACGGTGCTTGCGGAACAATATTTACGTTGTTTTTGGTCAAATAATCGCGTACAAGACGAGGCGTATGAGCAACAATTTTGGAACAAGTCGAGCAGACACACGCCTCATGCCCAAAACATCGTGAATAATGCTATGAGCGGATCCATTTGATATGTTGAGCTCACTAGCTATCTCTCTTTCAGTCACACGACGATTTTCCAACACAATTTTCTTTACTTTTTCGACGTTTTCTTCGTTTATTGACGTTGCTGGACGACGATCATGGGGCAAGTTCTCCAGCGATGTACGGCCGTCCTTGAACGACTTATACCAATCAAAAATACGTGCACGTGATAGGCAAGACTCCCCATATGCCTTCTGCAACATTTTCATTGCGTCCGTCGCACTTATTCCATTGGAATAACAAAATTTCAAACAAACTCCCTCCTCCAATTAGTGGTTTTGCGTCTTTATGTTTATCCAACAAATGGAGGGACCTACAGTTTATACTAAGCCGCCTCCGAATGGCTGATGGGTTTTTTACGAGTATTTCACGTTATATTATATTTTATAAATATTAAAAAAAAATTTTATGTAATAATAAATTAAATAATGTAAAGGACAATTAAAAACCTTATTAGAACCATTGTCAAATTCCATGCGGACTAAGCTGCAAGTAAAAACTAATTTTATATTTAATTTATTTTTATTTGGCACTTTTATCAAATGGAAGACATTTTCGGCCGTTATTCCTGATACCAGATTTTTTGTGATATGCACTTTTTACCTAAATGTGAATCATACCTAATGTCTCTTCTTCAGATCAATTAAAAAAGGCTTTCAAAAACAGATCAAGCAATTTTTTTACAAAAAAAATCATTATTATTATTATTATATTCATCTCAATACTGTACATATGTACCTTTTACAAAGTCCTCTAAATTAATTTGTCAACATTAACACTAAATTAAAACTGTTGTAAGTTCCATTTGCCATGAGTGCTAAGTGTTTATGTACACGTACTCGCATATTCAATTTAGACGGAATTCGTGATATAATTTTCTAGTTTCGCCGTGGTAAAGAACATTCATGTGAGCATACCTATAATGCGAACGCGAACATCTTTGACCACGAAATTACTGAATAAGTACGACGAGTATACTTTGTTATATGTTTTTTCACCTTGTCTTCAACGCTACTGCATTTTTTATTGTTGGATTTTGCTTGTTTAACACATGAACTTTTGCAGTGTTGTTGTTTTAAATCGTAATTGTTATAATATTTTCGACTTCTGTTGTTTAACATTACTTTTTGTTATGGTATTTGTTTTTTTTTTATAGATATTCATATCTTGTATTTTTGTATGGCGCTGAGCTGCGAGCAGAAGTAATGCACCAGATTTATAACTTTTGACCATGCAAGAATAGCTAAAAGAATGGTTAAGCAAAGTGTGATTTCTTTTTTCTTTTTTTTTTTACTAACTTCTATTAACCTTAATTTTAATTATTTCGTCATTGGCGGCAGAGGGGCAATGAAGAAAATATGAAATGCTTAAAATCATGTTCGAAAAATATATAGGAATATTTGTGTGTATAAGAAGACTTGATACGAGTCATTAATTGATAATAATTACATAGTACTTTTTTTCAATATTCACAATAATTTTTTTTTTATTTTTATAATTTTTTACCAACAGTCATTTATACTAAACTGTACATAAATAAAATAAAGTTTCTATTAAATCTTATCAAATTTTCTATAATCTTCTTTAGAATTTAGTTTTTTGGGGTTAAACTTTAGAAGATTATGAAATTTTGGTAAAACGTAATGGTTTTTTGAATACTTGTTCTTATATTTTATTCGTACTCATTACAGTTGAAAAGATTGTTTTATGTGCAAAAAAGAAATTTTTGAAAATCATTTGGGAAAATAATATAATCTGCAGGCAATTCTAAAGCGTAAAAATAATAAGAAGTTTTTTTGAGTATAATACATTCACATATACTTAAATATAAGTATACTTCTTCTTTATGGTATAAATATAAATACAAAGGAAGAACCCTGCTCCGATTTATCAGGTAATTAAAACTAAAAATAATATAAATTATTTCGCATCATTTACCTCAAAGTTGAAAAATGTTTGACCCTGTCGGTGGCAATAAATTTTACCCCATTATCTAACGGCAAAAAAGCAGATAGTCAAATGACAAAACCAAAAATTTGCTTATTATTATACAAAGACTTGCGAATAAAAAAAAATAATATTTGAACTGTTTTACTCTAAACAAATGAATTGTTGTTTAAAGTTTAGATAGTTTACTAATTTTTCAAGCTGAATTCTCATAAATATAAAATAGTATTTTTTCACATAATTCAGTATGAAAAAATGGTAAACAAATTGATAATATTTTAGAATATATTGCTCTGAGTTATGTAAATACTCATAAAAGCTTGATGAATTTAATGTAATGTTTGGAATTCAAATACAAAGATCCGTGCGAAGAATTAAAGTTCATTTTTGTATACCTTTTATTTACATGAAATGGTATATTAACATTGGTCCAAAGTAAATTAACACCAGAAAGTTTCCGAAAATTGTTTTTTTTCGATATTCGTGGTTTGGTTCATCATAAATTCATTCCAACGGGACAGACGGTCAATAAAGAGTACTATTCGAGCGTTTTGAGGCCTTTGCGCGAAAACGGACGGAATTGTGTGCCAACAATCAAATATTTAATGCCAGGATTGAGTTCTCTCTGTCCTCGATCCAATCATTGAGAAATTTTTCGATTTCTTGAAAAGACCTGAACCGGTGCCTCTCAAATCGTATTGCATCCGTCAAAAAAGCTATTAGTTGGAGGAACAAAGACTGGAGAATACGGTGAATGGAGTAAGACCTTCCACCTCAGCGTTTCCGAGTAGATTTTGTTCGTTCTGGTACCACCCGGACGCTCTTTATCTTCGACGCTAAAATCAACACTTCTAAAGCGTCGAAATCACCCCAAAAATTGTTCTTACCATTAGTTGTTTTTGCAAACTACTTAATTGTTTTTTAAAACAAAATAACTCAAAAATTTTATAAAATAATAATTGCCTAAAATCGCAAAAAAAATAATACCTCCAAAAAACCCCCACCTATGTATAACCACAATACAAGGTCTCTGACATCACACCCTCAAGCAATAAATATCGCAAACTTGTCACTAACACCAACAGTAATTTTGTACCGTTTCTCTAATTCTTCAGTTTCTTTCTGTGTTTTTTTTTTGCTTTTTTTTTGCATATCATTAACACTTAAATTGGCTAAGTATGTATTTATTATTCATTTAAACTGTGAGCTTTTACTAACCAAGCAAATTGCTATCGGAAGTATTTTAGACACGTGATAATTGATGAATAAATATATTGATTTTTGTAAACTGATCGCCGGAGATTTTGCAAAGATGATTTAATTAAAGTCACCAAAATAACAGTGAATTTTAAATAATTTTAAATCTTTATTTGCGACGATAGAACGATTCATATGATGGAAGGTTTTGAAGATTCTTTCATGTAAATGTTCATGTGTGGAATTTTAGCATACCCTCTCTCTCTCTCTCCCCGCTTACGCGATTATATCCGAGTTAACAACGGCGCGTTATTCATTCTCTCAAAAACTCCTAACGCCGACTAATTAGATGTTGTCATCGTCCATGCCTCCGCACCTTACGGCTGGACGGGAATAATTAACGACTAGTAGAGTTAAATAGATCTTAATTTTTCAATTGCCTACTCAGTCCCAAGTAGCACCTGTTGGCAATAGTAATTCTGCGCTGAATCTCAAGGCTGACACTGCCCTTGGTGTTAATATTGGTTCCAAGACGTGAGGGCGGAAACATTTCGTCTTTCGCTCGTTCACTATCAGAGATACGCTTCTACCCCTTATTTATTATTCTGGAAACGGCAGAACTCACGGCGCCGTTGTTGAGGCCACAGATGGCAACATCAACGGCATACGCCAGCAGCTGTACACTTTTATAAGATACTATACCTTCTCTATTTAGCTCTGCATCTCATTATCTTTTCTCCAGCCATAAATTTAAAAAAATCACACGATAATGAGTCATTTTGACTGAAACTTTTGGTAACGCTTGGTATCGAACGTGTCGGAGAGGTCTCACCCGATCCTAAGGGTGGTTTTGGTGTTGCTTTACGTCAGCTTACACAGCCGGTTGTTTTTTAGTCCAATCTAATAGAGGTCGTGTTACTCAGCATTTACGCGAAACCCAAGATTTATCTTGACTACCCACAAGATATCCAAATTAGTCTAAATTCGACGGTGAGATTTTAAAATTAATGCCCCACATATGTAACAGAAAATGTCGGGATATTTACGAAATAATTAACGCAAATACATATAACGTTAGTTAATTGAATGCAATGGTTATACAGTCACCTGATTGAAACAAAATAATTATAAATTCTTAATGATGATACACTGTCATGTGGCATGTGCAAAAATCATCAGAAAGTTCGTGTGACAAATATAATTAGTTAAATATGTATATAAAATATTTCATTTACATATTGATCGAAAAAAAAAATCAAATAGAAGGAATTTAATTATAAGTGAGTGAGTTTTTTCTAAGATTTTAATTTTTTGTTTATATGTTTCTGTTTAAAACGTGTATTTTACTTAACTCTTTTCTTGTGTTTTTTTAACTTTATTTTAATAATATGCATTTATTTCAAAGTTATATAAAAATCAAGTTTAAATATGCCTTAAGACTGACGCTTCAGCAAACTTCGCAATGCGAATTATCGCAAGTCATCAGCCGAACTGCAGCCGAATTTATATTTATGTACATACATATATGTATGTATATAAAATTGTATATTTAGTTTTGAACTCAATTTGCTTGTTATACATATTCTTATTTAAAAATTTCTAACATCATGGTCTAAGTCTAGATTATAATTGTGGTTTAGTATATTTTAGTATTTATGTATTCTCTATCTGCGATTTTAGAAAATGTCAAGTTGATATTAATTCTATTTAGCATAAAATTCGCCATTTGCGGAAGTCGAATTAACACGTGCACATGTTTCGCACTATTTGATCTTAATGAGTGGCTGGCTTCGGGGGCAAACAAAATTTCAAAATCAAAGAGTAAAGATAAATATAAATATAATAAACAATGGACAGAACTCACCCTCAGGGTTAAAAGACAACTATAAATTATTAAGTTGCGTTTTTTTTTAAATTGTCTTTCCTGTAACGACATCGTTGGCTGGCTGGCTGGCTGACTAGAGCTGAGTAATGATTGATATGTATAATACTTGTTGTTTTGTGATTTTTATTTGCTTCCGTTGGTTTCGGTGAAAAAAAATTCATTTTGATAAAGTGAGTAGAAGAGTAATTTTTAACTATTTTCCATTCTTTAAGAATAAATAGATAGTTAAGGGAAAAAGGCCTAACAATTCACAAGTAGCTTTATAATATTTCTATATTTAAATGTATGTATATTTATTTTATTGAAAATTTTTTAAATTTTTTTTATTAATTTTTAATCATTCGGTGTTTATCAACTAAAATTTAAAAACATTCACCTCGTTCCTGGAACAAGCAACAAGACTATGTCAACGGAAGCTGGAAATTTTCGCAATTTGGTGCACCGCACTGTGATTAAATTCCTTGTAAAAAGGAAGTACAACGAATGGAATCCTTAGAGAGATGTCATCGGTTCTTCAATACTCCGCCGCTTCATATATGCTGGTGAAATAAGGGCACGGCTGTTTCAACAAGATAGAGAGGTAGGGCGGCCAGTGATGGTCGGGACGGTCGTGACCGATAAAAATGTTTAGAAAGTCGAAAATTTAGTATTGGCTGATCGAAGATTAGCAAAGAATGGGCTGTAGAGATTTTGCTTGAACATTTGACTATGAAAAAAGTTAGTGCGCGTTGGGTACCGCGAATATTCACGCCGATCAACAAGCAGCGACGATTGGAGAGTTGTAAAGATTCTTTAGAGTTGTGCCAAGATGATGTGGATGAAATGTGCAACCACCTTGTAACAGTTGATAAAGCTTGGATTTGTCAGTATGACCCCAAGTCCAAACAGAAGTCGATGCAATGGATAAAAAAAGTGGAAAGGCCACCAAAAAAGTTCAAAGTGGAAAAGTCGGCGTCGAAGATTACTGGGATAACGAGGGAATATTATTAATTGATTACTTGCCAAAGAGAACTACAGTGAACGGCCAGTATTAGGGTAATTTGTTTGGTCGGGCGCGTGAGGCAGTCGTACAGAAAAGACGTGGCAAGTAAAGGCACGGAGTGCTGTTTCTCCAAGACAACGCAACCGTTCATACCACTTGGGTTGCGAGGGATGCCTTAAAATCCTGTACATAAATAGACCAACCTCCCTACAGTCAAGACCTGGCTCCCAGTGACTTTTTCCTGTTTCCAAATTTATAAAAGGGGTTATGGAGACGAAAATTTTTAAGGTGAATGCGGCCGTAGAAAACCATTTTGAAGGACATCTAAAGAATATTTTACCAGTGGTATAAAGAATTATATTCACCATGTGAAAAGTGTATTTTACTTGAGAGAGACTATATTAAAAAATAAAAAATATAATAAATAAATAAAATAAATATCAGCCGCCCCTCGTATATAAGTAATTATTTTAAATATATAAGTATAAGTATTTTTAATCTATTTGCATATACATATATATTGGTAAAAAATACTCCTAATTTCTTTTCATTTGTTGATTATTCTGTATACGCTAGGCGGCGATGTGGCTGCTTATAAATACTACTACACTTACTCTGTGATTAGCTAATTTTTAGAACATATCTTAGGAGCTGTCCAAAAACTTCCTCAACAGGGAAGAGGTCATATTGAATTTTTATACATGTTTACTTAGAGAAGGGGAAGGGTGCTAGGAGACAAGTTTTACCTAAGCAAATTTTTTTAAATTTTTAGTTAATCGGTAACTTCAATTACTTTTCTACCATTATTGAAGATCGGCAATTGGATCCTACCGATAATAACATAAATATTTTGTATGTACTTAAGAAACGTTCCAACATTTTTCAAACATACATATGTAAATAACTAATAAGAATGCGTTAAATTTCGAATTTCGAAGGTTCGCTGCTTGATTTATTGTACTTATTTTACATAAGTATATGCACACCATTCATTATTTATTAGTTCTGAATGCGTTTGAGGACTTAATTCGAACTTTTGGAAGGCAAATTTAGCCTATTGTTCTTTTTACTATCGAAGGAGGACCTGACGAGAATCCTTGAAATGGTAAAGTTATCGCCGAATCAATCAAATATTAAAAAAATTATTATAATAACTTAATTTGGGGGAAGGACATTCAATGGCGTAGAACGCCGAATAGCTCCACTTGATAATTTTGGAACTCATCTCGACTCACAGGGCAGCACAATTAGCAAAGATCTAGAATTAAAACATTTCACCAACTCTCCAATAGAGCTGAAATCCAGCTAGGCCATTAAGATTACATTAACAATGGACTCCTGTCTTATCATTATGGAACAATAGGAAGTGCCGCGAGTAAATACTATGCAAGAATAAACGATTCTATAACGGAAAGTAAGCTTTGACGCCTATAACGGTGTGTCCGAAGCTGAGAAATACAATAATATGATGACAAAGAAAGCCAATACAGAGCTTTTAATTAATTTTGAATTATTAAAGTGTATTCTAGTTCCGAAAGCATCTTATGTTTGTGTTTATATGTATGTATATTTACATATATATAAATAAATTTAATAAAATATTTTATACTATAAATGGCTAATCGAAAAGCCGCGTGATTCATTCGCAGATCCACTAATTTACTAAACATATATATTTCATTAGATTTAGATTATAATTTCAATATTTACAAATGAAAAAGCAAAAGAAATTCTTTATTCATTTCCATGTCTTAAAAATCAATTAAAAATTTCAATTTTCTCTCGATAATTAATAGAAAAATTTTATTAATTTTAAATAAATATATTCTTAAACCTTTCCAGGGAATGGTAGTTAGCTTTAAGCAGAACAATATCTGCTTACTGGGGAATGCTTATTATCATTCGCAAGTACATTCTTAAGCATTTACTTTTTTGAAGATTATCTTTTTCAAATGTTGGCCGCGGCTACGTTTCAGATGGCCAATCCGTTGAATCCAATTTTCGATCACTCGTTCCAGCATTTCGACTGGTAACTAGCTGATGGCACGCATAATTCCACCGGCCCATAAACCACACCAAAGCATTGTTTTTTCTGGATGAAATGGCAGCTCATGAATCTCTTCAGTTTGCTCTTCGTCCTAAACATACCCATTGAGCCAGAAATGGGTCTCATCGCTGAACAAAATTTGGTTCGAAAATGTCGGATCTTTTTAGAACTTCGAAAAAGGTATATAAGTATTTAAAAGATAAATATTTTAAATTATACAATTCCTAATAACACAAATTTTTAGCTAATTATTAAATAAAGAAAATAGCTTAGTAAGTTTTCGTTCTTTTCCGGTTTATTGCGAATAATATATTTCATTCGATTAATTCTATAAATATACATACATACATATATGTATATAAAGAATCAGCCAAAGGCGAATGCTTGTTTTTTTTTCTCGTGTAATATGCTAGAATATAATTCTTTACTTTTTTTCCTTAAAATACACGTTTCACTTTAAAATATATCATGATGACTTTTTTAAAAATCGCATTTCCACTGTTTATTTGTATGCCAAAACCAGAATGCAACAAAAGTTTCACATTTTATAAAATAATAAACCTGCTATTAAATTTGCATACAAATCAAAATTTAAAATAAAAATTTTAGGTTTTTTTTTCCCCCAAAACTGGCTGAAATTTAGTTTTGTTTTATGAATTTCATGACATCCGCACTGACTCGGGTGGTAAATTTATTTGAGGATATGATATTTAGTACGTAAACTAAAAAAAATTAAACAGAAGAAAATAGTGTACATAGCATTTCAAAAAGAGAGTTTTCCATTTAGCTTTTTGTAGTTCGCCAGCAGAAAAACCAAAAAAAAAAAGAATATTAAAGAGTTTGAGAGAATGAGAGGGAAAGTTAAAAAAAAATTAAAAATTTTGGTTTATTTCATTTATTCGTACTAATTGTTGTTCCAATAAACGTAATTTATTTATTTACATATTTATTTACAGCTATTATTTATTATAACATATGTACATACACGTACATACGTCAACTAGCGTATACGTCAGTGGAATTTATACAATTTTAATTTGCATTCCTTTAAAACTATTCAAGATTATTTATTACAAACTATGTTGTCATTATTTTAATTGTTTTGTTATTACAACAACGTTAATGATTTGTTTATATTTTATAGCTTATTTACAGTTCTTCACACACTAGTTTACATAACTTATACGTACTTATGGCATACTTTTGTCATAGAGTTCAAACGGTATCGGAAATTTCCGTTAAATACTATAATATATAATTTGAGGCAGTTAATTTGTAAAAACTGCTGTTATATTGATACCACTTATTTGTTAGTAATAACATCTTAATCTGTATTCTTATAAACATACGCACATTCGTCGTGTACCATATATTTACTTCCGCACACTTTGAAAATATATTAAATTTTTTATTGCTAAATAAATACGTATTTATCGTTGAGCACACAATTAATCGTTGGAGCTTAATAAGAGTGTTTTGATATTTTCTTGGCTTATGGAATTCCTTAATCTTTCATTAACATGAAATGAACTTTACGCTGAGAGATGCAAGTGGCTGAAGTAGAAGGAATAGTTCTACCAAAATGTATACCGTTATGTTCAAAATTACGAGTTGAGCCTTTAGCAGAATCTGTCTGCTCTCTGTCTGATTTTGACATCTATCAAACTTAATTGTCAAGGTAAAAATATTTTTTTTAGTTAAAAGTCTGACATTTATGAAAATGGGGCGCTTGACAACCGCCTGGTCTGTCGAAGATCAATGTTCCAGCGAAATTGTCGTTAACGAACTTTTATTTTAAATATTTCTATTTGTCAATGAATAATTTGAAACGACAAAATATGCCTTCCGCTGCGATAAAAATATTGAAGAAACTAGTTTTAGCGCGATAACCACTATTCGCCGCGAAACCATGTTTTCGATGTCAGTCAGAACAAAATATTAGATACACAAAATTTATCAGTGATACATCTATCGCTTCGTTCAACCTTGTGTAAGATTTACCCAATCATTAAGCTTCACTAATCATCCACTTTGATGCCTTTTCAAAATAGATTAAATAATTAACTTGGTGTATGCTATTATAGACAAATTATCGAGATAAGCAGCTCTTAGATATCGATGAGAGACCGTTTCTTCCTATTTATCGTTCTTGCAGCTTTTACAACATCTTTAAGAAAAGAGCTCTCAATCAGTGGTCTGTTGGTACTGCCATTAATTGAGGGATACTCGCCAAGTTTAAGAGAGTACATCTCACGTGACCTTGACCTGCTTATAAGTAAATGTTTTGAGTAGCAATTTACATCTTTACTTTGTCGGTAAAAATCTGCTTGGCCGTGCCTCGTGTTGGTCTGCCTTACAACCCAAGCCCAAATGAAGGTTAATCTGTGCTGTTTGGCCAGCTCATCTAAAGATTGGCAACAGTCCAGCACAACTTGTGATTTAATTATCCTCTCTTGTGAGTTCGGTTCCAATATAATCTGCTGCCCCAATAACAGTTGAAGTTTAGCTTGAAATACACAGAAATGATCGGGTGGCCTGAAAGAGAGCTCAAAAACGTCAATTTCTCGAAAACAACCATCCGCCAACTCTTCCAGCATGTTTCGATGTATTCGCATATACCTATGTATATATGTATCTCCAAATTACTCTTTACCTCACTTGTTAGACCCAGGTCAACTTCAAAAATATTGGTCTTACAATATACATATATATAGATCCAGTGACAAGCCTTATAATTTAAGCCCCCATTTCATACCAATAGCTTACTACATGGAGGCCTTTTCATATCTAGTAACCTGTTGATTTTCTTTCAGCTTCTTGTCCAAAACCATGCCCAGAAAGGCTTAGTTCAACACTATTTAGAATTGCCGGATTTATACCTTTTAGTGAAGAGTTGACGAGTTCGCAGAGGTTGAAAGACTAATTAGACATATTATTTTTATTTATAGGAACCACTAGATTAGCGACTATGTCAAGTGGCAACTACTGAGCTCAGATTTCTGTGAGTTCAACTAAATAGCTAAGGGCTCTTTGTATGGTGTACACAAATATTTCCCTTTTTTCTTATTTTTACAATAATAAAGTATATCTTCTGCTCAAATATAAATGGAGACTTTATCCATAACTCGACAAGGACAAGACATATGGCCATACTTTTTTTTTCTTAGGTTGGCAGGACTGTTATATGTTTACATGTCAAATTTGAGCGCGATCTGTCACATAGTTTTTTTTTTTTACGGCACTATAAACAAGTCAACCTCGAGTGTGTTTTTCGAATTTTACTATGGAAATTAACGTTGAGCAAAGAGTTTGTTTGAAATTTTGTTATTCCAATGAAATAAGTGCGACGGACGCAATAAAAATGTTGCAGAAGGCATATGGAGAGTCTTGCCTATCACGTGCACGTATTTTTGATTGGTATAAGTCGTTCAAGGAGGGCCGTACATCGCTGGAGAACTTGCCCCATGATCGTCGTCCAGCAACGTCAATAAACGAAGAAAACATAAAAAAAGTAAAGAAAATTGTGTTGGAAAATCGTCGTGTGACTGAAAGAGAGATAGCTAGTGAGCTCAACATATCAAATGGATCCGCTCATAGCATTATTCACGATGTTTTGGGCATGAGACGTGTGTCTGATCGACTTGTTCCAAAATTGTTGCTCATACGCCTCGTCTTGTACGCGATTATTTGACCAAAAACAACGTAAATATTGTTCCGCAAGCACCGTATTCACCCGACATGGCACCGTGTGACTTTTTTCTTTTCCCTAAACTCAAATTGCCGCTTCGTGGAAAGCATTTTCAGTCGATTGAAGTCATAAAAGAGAATTCGAAGAAGGAACTGAAAGCACAATGTGTTCATTGATGGAAGTGAACAGAACTAATTCTTCATTTCTTCTAAAGACTAGCTCCTACTTCCATAAGCATAACAACCCGCCACAGTTTGTTTCTTTGGTTCCCGAGAAGGTTTATAAGAAAAGAATATACCGGAAAGTGGACCAGCAACCGTCCTAATCGAAAAGTTCTTATTTACAGCTCGATTCACTTGAAATTTGGTTAGATTAGAATGAATTTTTTCTCCCAGGAAGCGGAATTTAATTAGTAATGATAAAATTGTTATATCATTGGAATTTTTTTTTATTTTATTTTTTATTAAAACAACATATATATAAGTACATATATTATTATTATTTATTAATTTTTTTTTAAGTAACCAATTTATAAATTTTTTGGGAAACTTGCCAAAGCCAAAGCAAATATGCGCAAACTTATTACGCACCTATTCATATACCTATGTGTTATTCTCGCCTGAATTTCTTGTTGCTAAACAGCAACATTCTGCCGCGGCAACTAGTTTCAGCAGCAAAGCATTTTTCGACTCACTCAGCGAACTAGTATTGGGTCGTTAAACCGGTAGTGGAAGCATAAGCATCCTGCCATATTCACTCAAAACATAAATAGTAAATACGATAAATGGGAAGCGTTTTAAATGGCACAGCACCAAGCCAAATGACAACGGAATTGTAGAAGCGAAATGTTTATACCTCTTACCGACATATACCTAAGTATTTGGTAATAAAAAGTGCAAGATTGGCAGTGGCAACCAAACCCGTTTACGCTACGACGAGGCAGCATTGCACATAACGCTTCGTGACGGAGTCGGTTCAATTGAAGCACGATTTTTGTACAAAATACTATAGAACTTGGTGGTGTGTTGCTGATGCAGCATAAACAAGACTTTTACTCTCGCTGAGCACCACATGAGTTGTTGCACCGACATATGTATAATATATGCTCATAGATGTGATGTAATAGCAACAAAACAAAAAAAAAAAAAAACGGCGATCGACGTTCGGCGATCGACAAATTCAGCGATACTTGTCTGAGAATTGGAGCAGTCGTCGAAGCTATAACTCGCACGGGTTGAAGAGTTGTTGAAAGCACATGCATATACGTATGTAGTTATGTATATGTGTTTATATTTATATGCACTTTATATAGCTGAATACTCGTGTACAGTATATTGCCACACAAAATTGGCAGCGTTGTCCAGTTACGTGTTGCGCTAAGCCATTAGCGGTTAAGCATTTGTTGAAGCCTGCTTGCTTGTCTGCTTGTCTGCTTGTCTACTTGTTTATTATTTGTTGTCTTTATCTCTTATATCAGTATGTATTTTGAATGCATATTACTTTAAATATACTTTTCTTGTTATTATTTTTTTATTTCTCTGGATTGTTTGCATTTGCTGCTGCTTCGTGCCGCTTGTTAGTTTTCGAATGCCATTTGGCAACATGAATGACCTCACAGATTGTTGCTGTTGTTGACGTAATAGCAAGTGGCAGACACGGCTACCTTGAATGACCTTGAATGGGCTTATTACTTTCATGCTTTTACTTTTTATATGGTTAAATGAAAATAAAGAAACAGGTTTTGGCTTGGGATTGGGGTGACACATGAGGACAATGACACACATTTGAACCGGTAGAAAAGATTGCTTAAGCGATTATGGAGAATATGTAAACATTACTTCGATTGGAGATTTTACAACCCAATCAAACTTTAACTAAGAAAAATATTAAGTTTCCCTTTATATAATTGATCTAGCTAAATATGTATATACCAGGTGTGTTAGTTGAAGTTTGCCGATAAAGAAAACACTTAATTTTCAGAGGAATATCAAAATTTTTTTATTCTAAGTATTGACCATTGGTTTCTACTCATTTCGCCCATCTCTCAGGTAAATTATGGATACCATTCCAAAAAAACGTTTTCTCTTTCGAGGCAAACCATTCGACGAGCCATTTTTCGACTTCTTCAAAATTAGCGAAGCATTGCTCTGCAAGGGAGTGTCCCATCGATGCGTAAAGGTGATAGTCGGACGGGGCGAGGTCTGGAGAGCACAGCGGGTGTGATAATATTTCCCAATTAAGTGTTTTTAATGTGTCTTTCACCAGTTTAGCGGTATGAGACGGCGCGTTGTCATGTTGCAAGATAACTTTGCCAAGTCTTCGGGCCCATACCGACCATTTTTCGATCAACGCATGATTCAAATTGACCATTTGTTGTCGGTAGCGATCCGTGTTCACCGTTTCACCAGGTTTTAACAACTCGTAGTATACCACACCACACTGGTCCCACAGAGCATTGCCTTACGGCCGAAGCGATTTGGCCTTGCAGTCGATGGGCCAGCTTCGCCAGGGAAAAGCCATGATATTTTTCGCTTCGGGTTCTCAAAATAAATCCATTTTTCGTCCCCCGTGACAATTCGATGCAGAAAAGATTTCCTTTCGAATCGTTGAATCAGCATTTCACAAACGGTTTTTCGATTTTCCATTTGTCTATCGTTCAGCTGGTGTGGCACTGTGGCCCCCAATTTCCATACTTCTGGAGCTTTCCCATGGCTTTTAAACGTTGGCAAATTGCTCCTCGAGTCACATGTAGTGTTTCTGCCAATTTTTGTTGCGATTGGGTTGGATCAACATGCAATTCCTCGTCTTCGAACTTTTTCACTGCACCAGGATGTTCATTGTCTGTCAAATCGAAATCTCCACTTTTAAGTTGACGAAACCATGTCTCACATGTTCTAATCACTGGAGCATGTTCGCCATAAGTTTCTACCAGCTTCAGCTACTTTTTTCTTTTGATGAAATAAGAAAAGCAACTTGTACATATTGCTAGCCACATCTACTAGTAAAACCGGCACACTTCAACAAACACACCTGGTATTATCAGTTCCTAGGCCAATGAAGAAGAAGTACCATATATATATATCCGGAAATTGCTTCAGCGATTCCAAAGCACCGAGCAGTGGTAGCTAAACTAAATTGGCTACTCCCCTATGGTTAAATTGTTAATTCGATCCTTTACTGTCAGCAATTCGTCCGTCCGAAGAAAGAAATCACCCAGAAAACCCCAGCTTTGGCCAACAGAGCATTAAACCCGCCAGAAATGATCGAAAGGCATGATAAGGTGATTTTGCAATACGACACGACCCCACGTTGCTGTAACGGGCAAAATCTACCTGAAAACGCTGAAATAGGAGCTCTTATCCTACTCGCACTATTCTCCAGACCTTGCTCCTTAAGACATTGCCATTTTTGACGGATAAAAAACGATTTGGGGGTCACCGGTTTAGGTCTTTTAAAGAACTCGAGGAATGATGTCTCAATGATTGGATTGAGGTGAGAGAGACCTCATTTCTTGGAGATGGTATTTGAAAATTACCAGAGAGAGGGGAAAAAGTATTCACTTCCATTGGACAATATTTTGGTTGAAGTATTTTTTACTTTTTTGCTATAAAACAAACTTGTATATATATAAATATTTTACTTAACTCTTTCAACACATGCTTTGTTTTCATTCATTTGAAGCTATTGAAAATATTTAGTACTTAATCACCTTTAGCAACGTATTAAATAATGTACACACATATGCATGTATAAACTAGTATAAGTTTAACCAATGACCGACTAATCGTTGATAACCATCATCATCATCGTCATCGTCTTCGTTAACATGCAGGAACCGGAAGTAAGAGCAGGTGAAGGTCAAGTTCATGCGATATTTTTTTCAACGCAATTTATAACGGTGGTCATTGATTAGCTCATCTTTGAGGTTTCTTCTGCGTTTCTATTTTTTGCTGACTACGTAGTATACATGTACATAGGTATATGCATATGTGTCCAAATAACTATATATATATATTTTTTTTAATTCTTATCATTATTGTCAGTGTGACATTCAGTTTTTGCAAATTATAGAAATGCAAATGAAGTTTGGTATCTTCATTTTTTCAAAAGTTGTTCATTCGCTTGCGATAATGCTTGTGATACGTTAATGATAATTGATTGAAAATAAAAGCAATGAATAATCTTTAAATCGAGGCAAATTTTTAAAAATATGTAAATTAATGTCGCAAAGAACTAAATATTTTATTGTTTATTTTTTTATAACTTAAGGTTTACTCTTCGTGTTTTGGTATGCCGTTTGAATAAAAAGTGAAAGTTTAATTTATACAAACTCGGAATATGTGTGTCTTTTTAATTACAAAAATAATAAAAAGTAAAAGCTGCATTAGAAAACGACAAAAGTGCATAGGAAAGTCCAGAGTGCTGAGAAAATAGAGGAAAATATGATTTTGTCTTGCTCGAAAACGAGCTAAGAATGATGAAATATTTATTTATTTATTTATTTATTATAAATGAAAAATAATAATACAATTATCATTTTACAGAGAAAGAATGATGGAAATATAATCTTACTAAAATTTATATGAATGAAAACTTTATGGCCAGGTGTATTAATGTCGCTTTAGTACTAAATTTTATTTTATTTATCAAGAACTTATTTAGCAGTACTTAAAAATATATACTTACATACATACTATCAAAAATTATAGGTACAAAAGTTCAAAAATGACACAACTGCATTAAAGTCAGCTTTAAATCGAAGCGCCTGAAAGTATGCTACCTTTGAACATCTCGCATTGTTTTAAGCTGAATTTCAGTAAATTAAGCTTAAAAGCTTATTTTAGTGTATATCTCAACCAATAAGCAAAATAAATAGTAAACTTTTATGCTATTTTGCAATACAAACTTTAAATGCACCCTATGTTATAGTCACTCCTATTAATTGAAAATAATAACACTAAGATGTGCATAAAATAAAAATCTGCTACCACGCAGATCGCTTATGATTTTCAGAACTCAGAAAAGGCGGCGGGTATCTCTAAATCTTTTTTTTAAATATAATCTATAAAAATGTTCTACGCATGCCCTTCTAACTGAGATCGAGTTACTATTCTATTGAATACGTAATTCAGCATACATATATTGTATAAAAATCTTCCGTAAGTATTTTTATGACTGAACCCATGCTGAATTCGATGAGAGTTTCAAATTAGGTTCAGGAATGCTCAAAAATGATTTAGAATAATAATTCGACCAAGATGTCACCTGAATTGAAGAGTTAGAGGAAAGGTCTGAAGTGTAAATAATTTTTAGCAGCGTTGCCACCTGCCACGATACACTTAAAAGAATTCATAATAAATGTGCATTGCATATTACTTAATGGTGGAAAAAAGTTTTACGATGGTTGCCACATTTTTAAAGTTTTAAATTGTTAAGTTGAAAAATTATACAATACGGCTGCATCAAGTTAGACGATATTTAACAGAACGAAATTCAAAAGCTAAAAATTAAAAATATAAATAGAAGAATAATAGACTCATTAAATTTATTAGTTATACCGATCGGGTCAGAATAAAAAGTTGAGTTGATTTAGCCATTTTACGCAAACTAGTTTTTGAACAATTTCACCCAAAATTAGTACATATGTAAATTTAAACAATTATTTGTCATAACTAGTCAGATCGGACCACTATAGCATATATACGGCCAACTTTTCAGATTTGATGACACTTTATATTTTTATTTATTAAGAATTACTACGACGGTGAAATTTAATATGCTGAACACACATATGATAACGTTCATAATGGTGCCAAAATCTGACGAAATCGGATGACTATATCCTATAGCCACTATTTTTATCAGATATGAGGCTAAAACTAATATTCAATCTTAAAATAAAGTGGCATAAATTTAATATGTTCATTAAAGGTATAAAGACTTCGACGGAAGACAGCTTTTCTTTCTTGAGTTTTCTTTAATTTACAATAAATAAATTTTTAATTTTTTTTCAGTCTCGAATAATATTGGACTTATTTGCATTAGCTGAAAATGGGCTGCCGATTCGTGGTTTTTCTCTACAAGGGTAGTAAGACCCTTCTATTCGTGTTAGCTAAAAGGTTCAATATCTTGATATATTTGATCATATAATATGTACAATATCTATTTATGTATGTAAAAAGTTAAATCAAATTTCTTTATTTTACTACCGAATAATAATTAAAAAAATGTGTGAAATCTTCCGCTTTTATAATGCCTTATGTATTAGAGCTCTAGATACCCGGCTATCGAGCATTGTGAGGAGCTCGATACTCGTTCGTTGTTCAACTACTTAAATGATAGTTTGAAATTTCTCAAATTTCGATTTTTTATGTTAACATTTCTTTAGTATTTCAGTAAGTTTTACACTTTGCATAAATAAAATTAAAATTATAGAAGAAAGTTCTAGGAAAAAGTCAAATTTATTATTCAAAATGCTCGTAAAAGTTCGTATTGCTTGAGCTCAAGCTCTAGTATGTATGTATAACCTCGCCATTTGTTAATTATCAATAATCAGTTTCTTTTCAAATATTAATTTCTTATTCTAATTTTATTTCAATTGTCATGTATTAAATACAATTTTAAAATTTTTCTTAACATTTTTGTTTTAACATTACCCACTATGTCAGCATTACTAACTTCTAACAAATATAGGGTTATCTGTTTTCGTGTTTTCAAAAGTACAGAGGGGTATTTTGACATCTTTCAAACTCAACTGGCAAACCCAATATGTGTTGTTTTAGTTAAGGACCAAACACTTAAAAAAATATATCGCTTAGCAACCACACAATGTGTTAAAATTTTAAAAAAATACTACAAACCTGGCCACGTTTTCTGCCTTAAGATTAGATTATAGTGCCGATAAACGTCCAACTAATCAGGCAGTTGGTAACGTTTTAAAGACATTTGGAAAAATTGGATCGGTTACAGATATTGTAAGGCCTGAGCATCATAGTTCTGTTCGTTCCACCTCAAGTGTCGCTACTGTAAGTGAAAATATAGCCGAAGATCCGAAGTCCATCCCATAGTACAACTGAAATCATTCACAACGCCGCACATTAGTCGATTGGGTGCCTAAATAAAGAGTGCTTTAGATACTAGGCACATTTTTCACTGTAAATAAGCAAAATTGTCGTATTTAGGGCGTCAAAAATTCTCAAATAATTGATGAGAGGCCATTACACCCTAGAAAAAAGTTATTGTCTTGTGCGCCCTTTGATCCGAAGGTGTTATTGGACCTTACTCCTCTGAAAACGATAACCAGTGTCTAGAATTTCACTGTCAATTTGAAGCAGGATGGTTGTATGATAACCGACTTTTTTTTTACCTGCAATTGAAGAGCACGACTTTGAGAATATATGATTTCAACAAGATGGTGCCACATGCCACCCGGCCGCATAACCTCTCGTCTTGGCAATGTCTTTGGCCATCAAGAGATACCAACCAAAATGGACTAAAAAAGGGGGTCGAAAATTAACTCAAACGGATTGAAGTTTGTAAAAATTCGCGAGGAATTTCATGAAAAAAATTATTTTAAATGCATTTGATTTACGTTTATTTTCTAAACCGCAAAATGGATAGCCTTGTATAAAATTTTAGTGTATTTAAGTGCCTACCAATATAAGAAATTATAAAATTTTTTCTGAAAAAGTTACTGCGATTATATCTATTTTATAAATGAATTAGAAATTAGGTTCAGCGTCGAAGAATTTTCAGCCTACAAAATCATAGTTTTTTGCTGAGTCATTAAAAAATTTGCATCACAAAAAAAAACAATGAAGATATTTATTTCCATTGTTAAAAGAGTTCGCATCATCGATCAGGTTTAACCCCCATGGAGTTATACGCATTTCAATCATAAATACTACCGGCTTTTAGGCAAAGAAAAACTTATGTCAGCACGTGCAGTATTATTCTGCTATAGTAGCCGATACGATCATCACCAAAAAGCGCCGCGCATGCAATCAATATTCAATATTCGACACGCAGACATTAGCTGCCAACATCCGGACTTGTTAAGTGTGTGCCTGTCTGCGAATTTTTCAAATACAACAATTTGGCAGAGACTAATTTTTACAAGCAAAACGATTTGGGTTCTTGTTGCCAGAAGTAATAAAATAAAAAATTATAATAATAATTAATAAAAATAAAATAAAAACTTCTGCATGCATACAAATTAACGCAACAATTACCAACAGTATGTATGTATGGTACATACGAGTATGTGTCTAAGCGAGTATGCGTGTACATTAATACAATTATTCATAGCACCGCTGGTAATTTGCATGCCAATTTATTTATTTTTTTTGTCTTCTTCTGCCCATTTATGCGCCTTTTCGTGGCTGCCGGTGAGGAAGTATACAATTTTTTATCTCTTTTTGTTTTGCTTTTAGCTTTTTTGTTTATTTTTATTTTTTTCTATACAAAAACATATCTAAGAACAAAAAACGAGAACGAGTATTAGAAAAATTCACTTTCAAAATTCTTAAATCGTTAACTATGTATATAAAGACATACATATATAGATATGTAAATATGTATGTACGTATATGGGTTCGAAAGTGTGTTTGGAAAATTAATAACTTTACTTAATAATTTTTGTTCCAAGTGAGGCTTGCCTTGGACACGAATTTTTGCTAATAATTTTTATAAATTTTTCTTCTTTTTTTTGTATCGAATAAAAAAGTTAAATGAGCTAAGAAGCATAAATGGCGATTGTCTTATCAGAAAGGAGTAATTGTATGATTGATTTGCTGTTAAAACCTGATGATAGTGGCATCATATCAATAAATAAGGAAAGGGAATATTAGGCTGAAACCGAAAGTTAGATAACCGACTCTTTCAAGCTCAAATAAAATAGTAACGAAGATTAAATTCGGGTGGAACCGAAGTATAAATACTCGGCTGATATTTATTTATATGTATTAACCGTCATGCGGCTTATCAGACTTTGAAAGAAATGAGGAGTGGCATTAAACCATATATGTATGTAGTATGCTTTTTTAACAAAACAATAAAATGAATACATATACGAGGTGTAACAATTAAGTAATGAGACTGATTATATTGCCACGATTGTGGTAACCCTGCGACCTTGAAATTTCTCCTCTCCATTAATATATTTGCCATCGCTCTAGCTAGTCTATTTCGCCTGCTGTGTCGTGTTAAGTAAACGTGTGTTCGTGGTGCTCGTCACAAAATTGGAAAAACGAAATCAAGAGCAAGGCGTCGCGATAAAATTTTGCGGCAAATTGGGCGAAACAGCTTCGGAAACGTACGCTAAAATTGTAAAAGTGCATGGTGATAGTGCTCTAAGTCGTGCCCAGGTGTTTCCATGGCTAAAGAGTTTAAGTTTAAGTAAAGCTCGCCATGAGTAAGTTGAAGGTAAAAACGATGATTATTGCCGTGGAATCGTCCACAAAGAATTTCTTCCACCAGGGCAAACCGTAAATCAAGTCTACTATCGCCATGTACTCGAAAGATTGTGAATACGAGTCAACAGGGTACGCTCAGACATCTCTCGTAACTGGATCCTTCATCACGACAATGCGTCTCAGCGTGTCCAAGTATTTGGCCTCTAAAGGGATCGCCGTGTTACAACAACCGCCTTATTTGCCCGATATAACACCCTGTGACTTTTTTTTTTGTTCCCTAGAACAAAATTGGTGGTCAAAGGAACCCATTTTAAGTCGATTGAGGACATCCAGGTGGCCGTGACGAGAGTACTCGCGGACATCCCAGTCGCAGCGTTCAAGAAATGTTACGAAGCATGGAAAAGGGGATGGCAGAGTCGTACAATACTTTCGAAATACATAATTGTCACCCCTCGTATTCACACGGAATTCGAAACAACTGTAAGTAGTAGTTCTGTCATCTAAATTGTTTAAATATTTTTGTCTTTTGGAATATCAAAAAATTTAAATTAAAACTTCCCGCTACTATTTGTCATAGTATTCCATAAAATTTTACATTTTTTCACATACATTTAAGCGCTTCATACAATCGTTAGCTAAATAAAATTAATAAACCTCTTATACATATGAAGCCACATTAATATCCAGATTTTTTTTCCGATACAAGTGCTAATTGAGCTTATTGGCAATTGAGTGAGAACAATTTTATCCTGCATAAGACTGGTGAAAAAGAAATGCATAAGCATATTTATCTAAATAGTTATTTAATTCTATAACATATTGTTTATATTAATAGGAATATTGAAACATTTTTTAGCAACATTTGTTTGTTGGTATTATAAATACGATAACACCGAAAACAATTGATTTCTCTGTTTGACGCAGAGCTTGATTTGCGCGCAGTCATGAGCTTGAGCATTCAGAATCTTAAGTGTGCAAGACCTTCAAAATGTGCTGCAGAATTGATATAATATCTTGCCTTCGAAAATTGTTACCAATTTGCATTCATTCGCGACGTAGCAATGGATAATAATAATTTTATTATAAAATTTTTTTTATATTGACTAAATATTTGTCCATTGTCACTTCCGTATGGATTTACTTGCATGTGGCGTGCATTCGAACTGGGGCTTTTTTTGTTATGCGTTGAAAAAGGTGGCTGAGTCTGAGCAGTTGTCTGCAGGCGAAGATATGCACATATTTACACTCATATATACAAATTACATACATACATATATGGGTAAAATTTCACATTCAAAACCTCTTATTCAATGTTCTTTTTTTGGAGTGAAAATATTTTTCTAAACTTTTTTGCTCACATTCCAGATATTGCTGCAAATATAACTTGACTTACTTATGATGAACATAAGCACGTGGTAAATATCACCGAAAAATTTAATTTGTATTTCCATTTTGTACTTACGCATACCCGTATATGTACACCTGTTTGCATTCATATGTATTTGTATGCAGTAGGCATACATTTATTTAGATTTGTTAAGCCACTTATCCTTCTATAAGGTCAACAATCTAAGCACAATCTGTAGAGTAAATAAATACATATATCAGTGCATATATTCTCAATACTTGCACGTTGTATTAATTTTTATACCTTTTGGTTTTTCTACATAACAACACGCATTTTCACTCAGTGAAATAATTAATTGCTTACCGGCAATATATTCGTATATTTGTAAATAAATCTTTCTAAGACCTACTTTTCTACAAAGAGAACTTCTATATGTGTGTGAATACGAAAGCCAAGTGGTTAGCAGTAAATTATTTTAAATAAAAAAATTATGTTAGTTTTTATACCTTTCATGTACATGGAATGGTTATATTAACTTTGTTACGAAGTATATAATTACCAGAAGGAGGAAGAGGCAGACGCAAAAAAAACTTGAGTTGACTTAGCCATGTCCGTCTGTCTGTCTGTTTGTTCACAAATTAGTTCCTCAGTTTTTGAGAAATTTCAACAAAACTGGATACACAGATGCACTTTTATATTTAAACGATAATTTGTCGGGACCGGCCAGATCGCACTGATTTTCAGATTTGAAAATTCAGGTAATAAATTTATCAAATAAAACATCTAAAAGCGTGAAACTTGGATAGAATGGAATAGATTGTTAGTTTCTCCACTCCACAGATTGGAGGAGATTTTCGTTCGAAAATTACTATTAGATTTTGCCCGCAACTACGTCAGCATAGAATCTCAAAATAATTCGATTTTTAATATAATATAACATATAAATTAATTTTGTTAAAATGTTTGGATACTTATAAAAATTTTGTATCCTAATATCAAGCGAATCTATCCAAATTTGCAATTTTTTTAATAAATCGGTTTCAGATCCACTTCTCAAAAAGTGCTTTCTTATCGGATGCTGGAGGAAGCCTTTAGATATACATATATGTAGGAATCTACTTTAACATTTTTAACTTACAATTTTCAATTTTTATGTTACTGAATTTTTAACTTCAAATATTTTCATTTTCTGAATTATTATAATTTTCATTTTCAAACAAATAAGAATTGTGAAATAAATTTTATATAAAAAAAAAAATATTAAAGTTTTTATTTAAATATATAGAAACAAACTTCTATAATATACATAGATAATATTAATTAATTGTTTTATTTTATTTTAATTTAACCGTTTTAACCAATACTCGTATCTCAAGCTTGGAGTATTCAGCTGCTGTGATGAAAATGATAATCTGATTACAGAGACACACAGTGCGCTCTGAGATAGTGGCGATTAGCTTACCAATCTCGCCGCAGGAGGAAGAAATCCGATAACAACAAGCAACGACGATGGCAACGAAAAAGTCTGAGTCGCAATTAAGCGAGTAAAGAACAATAAGGATAAGCGCATATGGACTGCCTGCCTCGACGGTATACGCAAACTACCGGGGAATCAGTCTTATTGTCATCGATACAAAATTCTATTGATCGCACTGCGGGAAATATTATAGCTGTTTGCCAACTCATTGAAGGGATATATCAATATAGCTTTGAACCTGATTAGTACTCCGCTTCAGCTTTTTTGACTTTTGCCCAAAGATTCTCAATTAGACTTAAGTCAGACCAAACCCTCTTTTAATTGTGTTGTGTGTGAAAAAGGCAAAAAGCGTCTTAGCTTTCATTAAACGTTCAGCTAAGGTGTTGAAGGACCCTTATATTACCAAATTATACTCTACTTCACTTGTTTGGCTTATTTTGGCATACGGCTCAGTTGTATAGAGTCCAGAGTATCAAATGTATAGTGATAAATTGGAATCTGTACAAAACCAATTCCTACTATTGGCGTTGAGAAATTTTACACTGGGTTGCGAATAAAATTCTCCTTCATAGTCGTAAAAAGATATTTTTAGTTTTATTTTTAATTAAACTGACAAGAGCTGTTAACCATAGCCCATTCCTGCTTAGCGAGCTTAAGGGGTTATGTCCACTTGCAAAAAAAAAATGCTTTTCTTTGTTAATCAACTCCGGTGCGTAGAACCCGCTGTCTTGAGAGTTGTATATTGGCGTCTGGCCAGGATATTGATTACCTATGTTCGAAAGTGAACTGCTGCCTCGCCGATCTTTCCCACTTTTTCACTGCAAGACATTTATGTATATAACCGACCAAATCTTCGGCTACCCTCTTCACCAGCTGGACGAAGGAGTACAGGCTTGAATTAGATGTGAAAGTCGATGACCAAAAAATTCCGATTGTAAACAACCCTAAGATATTAGGAGTCACATTCGATAGCCTGCACTCCTTCACTCCTCATACGATCTATGCTACGAGTTAAGGAGTATAATGCTTTGCTGTGCAATCAGTTACTACTGGAAAGCTACCGCAGGGAGCACCCCAGTAGGCACCTTATTGAAGCTGAACCTCCACCTAGGCACATCAGAAAGGGAGTACTTGATTTGAAGAGCACCATCCAACAACACGTGCAACAACCGCTGGACAGGATGGCGTACCGACAAGCACTGAACGCAATTCACCAGGTTTCAGTCAACATCTCCCTTCCCGTGAATGGCGCGCTCGGAGTTAAACCACCACCCATAGCAGACAACAAGCTCGAGTTGCCTCGAGAGACCGGCGTGACCCTGGCACAACTTATATCTGGATATCGTAGCAGGTTAAACTCCTACTTATCCAGACTCGACCCCAGCATACCCAACGTATGCCCTGTATGTGGTGAGTCTCCGCACGACACTACACGACAATAACCACCTCTTCATATGCCCTCTTAAACCGACTCATCTAACCCCCCTCTCCTTTTAGTCCAATCCCGTCGAAATAGCACATTTCCTGGACCTCCCTTTAGATGACCTCGGCGACTTAGATTGACAAAGCCTGCCCGAAGCGGGGCTAAGGAAGCGCTGCTACAACAACAACAACAACCATCCATGAAACATATATGGCATCCATTGGGAACTTGGGAACAAAAAAACAGTTTTCTTTTATTAGGATCATACAAATTGCCAATTGGTTCCATAACTACAGTTATTTCGTATATGCATATGCAACAGCAAGTCATAAGACATTAAATATTACTTTTTGAGTAAAAAAGTCAAGTAAGATTTGAGGTTGAAAAAAATTCCTTCAAAAAATAATATTAAAAAACCTACTAATACGAGTATTTCAAATTCTTCGAGATTTTCATTTGGCGTCAACTTTTATGAGTTTAAGAATTTCGAAAAAAAAATAGAAAATAGTGTATACATATGTAGCAATGACATTATGACGCAAAAATGTACGAAACCAAATCAATGCTGGTGAATCTTTTAACTAAAATTAGCCAAATTTACATGAGTTTACTAAACAGTAGTCAAAATATTTAACACTATAAAGCAGTTGATAACAAAATATCAGATGAAAAAACAACAACACTAACCACAACTCGAACGAAAAATTGTTTCAAGTTCAAAGTCAAGAGTGCGCGCTGATTGAGACCAGTTACCAGTTTATGCAGTAACGGCAAACGAGTGAACCGTAAACTGCGCAAAAACTAGCAATTTTAATAGCCGCCAAATAGCAGTTTAAAGCTAAGAAATAACCAAATTAAAATATGTATGCGTACATTAGAGGTGTGAAGCATGTGCAGCGGAAATTTTCCATTTCTTTTTTTTTGCTTTTCTCATTAGTTTTTGCTGATGGCGCTAGTGCATATTTATGAGCACGGTAGTTTATTATTTGGCGTTAACCCTTGACATCACAAATGTGCAGGAAGAAGATGTTTCTCAAACGGAAGGCAAAGTGGCAAATATGAATAAATAAATAAATAAAAGTGATCATTAATCAAGCGTGTGAGTAGTACTAAGCGACTACCACTTAGTGACGATGAATGTTTTTTTTTTTTTTAATTTATGTCTTTTGTTTTGCATTGTTTCTGGTTTTTTGTTTGTTTTCAAATTCTAATATATTTCCACAAACATTCGAAAGAAATAAACTTGGCACAGAATCGATACAATAATCAAAGCAAAGTTGAAGGAGAGGAGAAAAATTAAGAAAAAAATTAATAAAAATTAATTGAAGAATCATCCGATCATTGGTAAAAAAGCGTAGATTTGCTCGTGTTGTCGTAGAACAAATGAAGTCGCAAGTCGTCAAACGACCTACGAAGCGCCGAAGCGCCGAAGCGCTGAAACAAACAATTACCCACCCCAATATGCCAACACTCATCCATATGTGCACATAGCCGTGTGTATGTATGTAGGTATGTATGTAAAACTGGTCAGTGTGTAGCACAATTGGGGCTTAAAAACGAAACTGAGGCTAAGTTTGTCTTCTACAATTTACTTGTGCATGTGTGACTTAAGTGCATATGCATATACTTATGTACGTAAGTATGTACTTATATTAGATAATAATCTGTATATAGATAAATGTATATGTTTGAGCTTGTTGTACGGGTATTTGGACATTTCTTGGCTTTCTTCTGATTTTTTCTTTTTCATTCTTATTTTTTTTTTCTAACATTTATATATATATATTTCTTTTTTTCAAAACGTCATCAACATCATCACGAACACACAAGGTATAACATATACCTTGGCTGGCGGCTCACCTACATATGTACATACCTACGGAAGTATAGAAACTACTTAGTACCGCGCGACCGTATCAAAAAGCTCAGTACGTGAATGGATTTCGTGTGAAGCGGTTGCTTGAAAAAGTGTAGCGGCATATTTTTGCTGGGGAAAATAAAACACCGTTTACACCGTTAGTTGGTAGTATTTAAATAGTAAAGCAACCATAGCCGTGGTAAATTATTGGAATTTGAGTGTGTTGTGCGTGTGTGTGCAGGTGCTAGACGGTGTACGAGTATAGGTCGTCTCGATTTCAGCCAGCAAGCAAAAGCCTAAGAAATACCACTAGAACTACAGGTGAGACGACAGTTCTTTGGAAATAGAACAAACAAGGTTTATTTTATTAAAGAAATATGTATACCATGCAGCATAGAAATAGTGCAGTGAATAAATTTAATCTTAATAAACTGTAGTGCATCGCCAACGGGGCGTATGATTAACATTCTCCATACAAGAACTAAAATATAAGAACTTTTTATCTAGAAGTAAAAATAAACTTAAAAGTGCAGTGTCAACACCAAAAACAACTATTTGTACTGTATGAGCTCATACACGAAAAGAAATTTCCTAATTTAAATACTTTCATCTTACAAAAAAGAAAACTGGTTTACATGAATTTACCTTAGTACATCTAATTGCCAGCAAATTTTTGTATGCCTATTTTTGTGTAAGTTCACCCACGCACAGGTATTCGTATGTACCATATGCTTGCAAATTTGGCTTAATGCTTGGACTTTCATAAGCATGTGTGTAAATGTAAAATGCAAGTCATATTGTTTTTAATTATTAAGCATGTATGGTTGGTTATCTTTAATGAGACTATTTAAATATATTAGATTTTGCATTGGAGTTGGTTTCTACGTGGCTGATTTGAAACCCAATACGCAGCCTTGCTGCTCGTAGAATTGAATAAATCATCAACATATACAATGAGGAACAAATTTTTATTTCAAGAGACAAATCATATACATATATCGATTCTCTAAAAAAAATTTCGATATCTAAATAACAGTGGCGACTATTCCATACATGATTTTTCAAAATTCAACTGGTAGGAGGTAATTTTTGTTCGACAATAATAAATCTAAAACAAAAGGAAACACTAAATACGAGTGGCACCGGGCATTAATTATCCAGGTGTTCCAGTAGAAGTGGAAAATGATAGTAAACGCCAACCAATGAATGTAAATGTCCTTCATATTTCCGGATTTGCTTATGCTTATTTTTTAAAAGGAGTTTACCCAGTTAAAATTAAGAAAAGCATTGATTTTCAGAACAATCTTATATGTATGTATGTATATGTATTTTAGGTATATTCTTTAAAAATTAGAAAATATAAGCAATGCGGGGATCTACTGGTTTAATACTTGCCGTAAACAGATCAAAAATTAAAGGAAATTAATTTTAAAAAAATATTTTATTTCCTACTAGTCTAAGCAAAAGCCCCCAATGCCTTGAATTTAATGTAAATTCATAAATGTACACATATGTACATATATTTATTTCGAATGGCTCTAATCCTAGTCCACTTTCCGAAGTTCTGTAACCATTTAAATTTAGCATGATCAAATTGGTCGAGCCATTCTTGAGTTAAACGCGTAGATATATCTATATGTATTTGTACATATATGGCTATAAACAAATAAATAAAATATATGACCAAGATTGTTTCAAAATTCAGGAAAAAAGAAAAAATTAAAAATATACATACATATAAATATTGTATCTTGAGAAATTGTTGAGTCCTTAAATTCTTGTTATTTTAAAACTCTTAAAAAAATGTTAGCAGCTATTTTCAACATCATATATCAATGAAAATTAAATAAACTATGTTGAATTATTTTTGTCCCTGCAGAACGAGTTAACTTAAATAGGCTTGTCACCCAGCCAAACACACTTACATATATACAATAATTAAAAACTAAAGTTTTGATATCAAAAAAGAACCTGAAAACCGCTAAAATTTGATTGCAAAAAGAAAAAATAAAAAATAAATAAAAATGTAAAACATTTTTGTCAACTTCGAATGTGATTTTTGAGATACTCATTCGAAAACACCGAATTCTAATTTAATTTCTGAATCGATACTGACATCGCTTCGCTTACCGACAAAACAAAAACTTATTGTTAAAAAATATTTATATAAATATATAAATATATACTCGTACGTACATATACATAAAAAAATATTCTGGAAATTCTTCTACATTCGATCAACTCCATTTCATAGCATAATATAAATTTCATAAATCTTAATCGCTTCTAAAACTATGAAGCTAGTTATTGAGCTTAAAAAAAAAACTATAATACCAAAAAAAAAAAAATAAATAAACCAATAAAACATAATGCATTTGTGTGCTCCAAATACCTGATTTGAAAAGTTCTAACTAGAAATTTTTTATCTCCGGCAAATTAATATATGCACAATATAAGTTACCCAGATTATATAATATCTTGCCATATACAATTTTTTTTAACATATAGAAAATAAAATGATTCCTGTTTTCCTATTTTCAATTGAATTCATGAAACTTTTTTCAATTTTATTTTATCACTTTTTTTCGTTTGAGTAGAAGCAATGTGGTTAATGCAGTTGCTTGTGGTTGGTTATGGAACTTTTTGTTTGATATAATATTTTTGCGTGTTTTTGTTGATTGTTTTTTTTTCAGTTTTTGGCAAAATAGAGTTTTGCAAGATTTGCATAATATTTCCAATAGATTTTATTAATTAATTCATTAATTATGCATATCAAAATTTATTCTTTGAAAAGAACTATTTTTTTAAGAATTAAAATTTATTTTTTTAATGGCGATTCGAAAAATAAATATGATTTACAGAATACTTCGCTTACATTTTTATGTTTAATTTTTTTTTCATAACCAAAAAGCTATGCAAGTCTCAAGATCACCACCCTTAGCTTAACAACACCCAGTTGACGCATTCAAAAATAGCGAAACAACTTTTGGCTAACAATAATTTGACAGCTGAGCAGCCAAGCGGAAATGTGTTGACAACCAATGTCATGTGATAAATTACTAAATTAGTTAAACTTTATGAGGTAAATTAAAAACCTAAAAAATTTCCTTTAACGCGCATAAAAGAAGGCAATACTTTTAAGGTACACACTTTTTCAAAATCATAAGACATCAAATTCTTTTTGAAATTTAGCAGAAAATAGTATTTTGAAAAATGGCTTTTGGAATAACTCGAGACAGATTTTTTTAGAACAAAAACGGGTTTCTGATAGGACACTTTCCACTGTCGTTAAAATTAGCAAGGCAAACAGTTTTCCTGGAACATTTCCCCATGGGTTATTTTACACAATGATAACCAATAGAAACACCATTGGCTCTGCCAACGCAAAACAAACTTTATTTCATCGATTTAGTTAATTTATTTAAAATATTGACTTTCAGGTTAGACCATTTGGTAGTAATGGCAGCTTTCGCTCATCTTTATTGCCGTAATGACAATTATTAGCATAAATCTTTCTAACCTTCTCTATCAGATCTACGTCCGAAGAGCAGACTACTTAGGAGCATTCAGTCGAAACTCGTCTAGTTTCATTTTCTTACATGAACACGAGCATTTTCCTGTTGGGAAATTAGTGGCAACTTCCTGCAGGCTCAACAGAAGATAGAAGGCTGTTTTCCAACACTTGAATGTAGCCGTTCTCCCTCGTCCCTCGGACAAGTACACGACTTTCTTCAAAATTGCGTTTAGAATAGCAAAGAGGGCTCTTTTGCAAATTTCTCCAAAAAAACTGCGAACCATCGGGTCTGTCAAGATTTCAATTTTTTTTTTGTCCCAGAATCTCACCTTTAGAACCAATAGAATCAAACATATGAACTTTAGCATCAAGGGCAATAACTTACTGTGTCCCAATATCTGCATATGCGTTCCTCTGTAAATCGATAAGACGGGTAAGAGGTGAAGCTCTTTTATCAATTAATTTTGATAACATCAAATGCTTGTATCGGCTTGTGGCTGCCAATTTAGCGCAAGTGCTGATAGAGTTCGAGCTCAATCTGATGATTTTTTGCTGATCTCGTTCAAAACCCCCCAATTTTCTGGCCGTCGAGTGAAAGACTGTGCTTATGCAGATAAACTTTTAACTCTTGAGCACTTGAAAATCAACACACCTCGAGTTAAGGAAGTTTCGCCCAATATGTGCCAAAAAGTGATCGAAAATTACCACAAACGGAGAGAAATTTGCAAAAATTCACAAGGCGGTCATTTGAATGATAGAAAGGAATGTAATAATTGTTCACATATAATAACAAAGCTTCAAACCTTATAATAAAAAAGGAATTACATAAAAAAATTATTTTGATAGCGTTTTGTTTAAGTTTATTTTCGAAACCGCAAAATGAATAACCCTCTACAATGGTGAGTATTATGAAAAAGAAAACCAATGCAGAGTTTATTTTTACTACTTTTGAAAGATGTATACAGTAGATATTAATTGTGAAAACAGACCTATACTGAAGCCTAAGAATTTCATTAGCTTGGATTCCTAGCTTAGATTTTGTTTTAAGTAAATTTTTCATATTACATTTTATTAGGAATAAAATCAATAAACTTAAACTTAATACTATGCCTTCTTATATTACCAATAACGAATCTATCGAATTTTCTGGAATAATTTGATAAACTGGGTCTCTGGCACACACCTCTTTTTTTTAAGAATGCTAATTGAATTAAAATGCTTAAATCAAAACAAAAATGTGTACTATTCTACACTATTTAGTGCTATTCTAATAGAATGCCACTGAATAAATCTTTAATAATGTATGCCCCAATTATATTAAGTATTTAGCTATTTGTTTTTAATTCCAAACTTCATTTGCACATTAGAAATTCAGAAATTTTCCAAACTGTGTGCATAACTATTCTTAAATTAGCACTATACAAGGAAGAAATTGACTATTTGTAGTGAAAACAAATTCGGTAATATTTATGTGAAGATATTTATTGAGCATGAAGGGTCAAATGATTGCACTTGAGCATTCTAATTTTACTTGAAAGTTTCTTAATTTCTAATTTGTTATTTTTTCTATTTAAAAAAAAAAGCAAACAATTAATTCAACGCAGCATAAACAGTAATATACCAGCAATAACTTTCACGAAAATTAAAAAATAATTGAATTAAATTAAAACTCAAAATTTCTACAAGAATTATTGATCTAGCAGCTTTTCCAATTTGAATGAATAACCACTTTTTTGAGACCCAAATAGCGTAAATATATTTTATTTTTATTACTATTTATATATAAATTATTTCATATTTGGTTAAAAATAATAATTTCCACAAAGTTTTTGACTAAAAAATTACGGCAAAAAATATTAGACAAATATTTATTTGTTAGTTACACCTAAATGTTTATTGACTTTTCACAGCCTTTAAAAGTAGTCTGCAAATAAAAAAGCCGTCTACATGCTTTTGTGATCTTTTAGCACTTTTGCCCAAAAAAAAAAGGAGAAAGAACCTACAAACAAACAAACACTTAATATAAACATTTGTTTCTGTGGGAATTTTGCTAGCGGTATTTTTTTACAAATTTTATGATCTATCGATGGGAATAAAAGACTTGGCAAATATAATAAGTAGAATTGCATAGCTGTCAAAAATTTATACCAAAAAAGTATTTATTTAAACGAAAATCGCTTCAGTACTTTCAAAGCACCAATTATATGCCATTTACATTAGGCTGAGCAAAAAAAAAAAACTACATCATTGTAGGTATTTATAGCTGAAGATGAATCTAATAACTGATAATAACTGAGAAAAAATATACCTGTTTGCAAAGAATTTTCACTAAATTTAAAAAAAATGTCAGTGAGCATTCAAAGTATCGCATTTAAATAAGATGTCAAAGAATCTTTTTTCATAAAAATTATTACACTTTTCTAAAAATAATGAACTTGGTGACTATTTGGTCATTAATCCGTAACATTAGAAGCTTTGAAGAAGGACGAAAATTAATTAAAAACTGCATATTTTTATTTTTTTTCCCAATATTCAATACACGACGTGCTGACTTCAGAAATTCTAATTTTAATGAAAACAAATTTTTTTCTCACCCCTATGTATACATATAAGCAATAGCAATAGCCCAATGGTTAGCATTGCGTACTGCCATTCTGAAGGCAAATTATTATAGAAAATAATTTTTTTTTTTAATTGCGGTCGCCCCACTGAAGAGAATGTCAAACCTTCCGAGTGTATTTATGACATGAAATAAAAACTTCCTATAAAAATCCATCGCTCGCGCGGAGGTGGCTTAGAATAAACTGTAGGTATCTTCAGCAATTAGAAAAATTATTTTTCTATGATTCTGAATGTTGGTTGTACCAGATCTCGAATCCTGGCCTACAGGGTGGCAGTATGTAATGAATTTATTCGTACTTCCTTAAATACATATGCAATATCCATATGTTTTAATTTTTTCTTTTAAATTCAAAATCAACCATCCATGTTCACTTACCTTACATTTGTTTTTCTTTTTTTTTGTTTTCAATATCTGTCTAATTAATTAGTGTAAATTTGTCGATGTCAAAAAAAATATTTATATTTTTATTAACTTAACACCTTGCGCACACATGTGTACTCGTATGTAGGTATACCTACCCTCACTTTACTGTAATGTTTTAACACCTTACACTCAAAGCGTGCATACATATGTATGTATATTATTTTGTAAATTTTTGGCGCGCCAGTTGGGACAAGGAAAATTTGTTCAAAGCATTCATAATTTAATTTTATTTGTCATCTCAAATTTTGGCGTTATACATGGTTACATACAATGTTCACACACAAAAACTCGGCTATACAAATATATGTATGGTATATAAAATTACAACAGTATATAAATAAATATAGAAATGTACAATAATGTACATAAATTAAATATAATGATTATTTTGGCAGCAATGAAATTATTATACTACCAACATATGCTGAATTGTTGCAAAATTCTACGCACATTGCCACATACAATGTGTGTTGTTACATACCCATATGTACATACTCGTATGTATGTCCACACGCAGAGGTGCACATGCGCGCCTTAGCTGTGTAGCAGCTTCAATCTTTTACAATAGCAGTAAGTTTCAAATGAAATAAAAAAAATCCTAAGCCAAACAGGTGTAGTTATCATAATAGAGAAACAAATGTGCCCATCACATCTTGCTTTATTTATTTTTTTCTTTCTTATTATTATTATAATTTTTTTTTTTTTTTGCTCACATTGTAATCTTTTAAATATCCGCTTGTTTACACTACCCACCTAAATATATGTACATATTGTATATACATGTACATATATAGGTACATACTATGTAAGTGAATGTAAGTTGATGATCATCACTCGCTCACAGTCACCTTTGACTCTCTTCGGGTGTACGTTCGCTCGTGTGTGTTTGTTGAACTACATAAATACCTACACTCTTAGTGTTTGTGGGGCAACGCTTTTGACCGTGATTTTGATTATTTCTCATTTCTGACACATTTTCTTCACATATTGCTATTACAAACAAATTTCTAAAGGTGATTTGCACTCAGATGTAAATATAACATTATATAAGTAAGAGAAAAAAAATCAAAATTCCAAGGTAAAAGCGTTAGTGGCTTCGACTCGAATTTATTTAAATTGATTGTGCGATTCGGGTTAATTTTTTTGGACAGCACCTATGTAGGAGGTGGGTCACCAATCAATTTTTGAAAAGTATGCTTCCGAATAGAAAAAATATTAGAGGAAGAAGCTCAAGAGCAATCGTACTTCCTCGGAAGCGCAAGCTTCAGCATCAATGGAAAGATGTTTGATATTTCCACTTAAAAAAATATTCAATTCGAAAATTTTAAAAATTTCCATACGAAGTCTCTCTTACCATATGGGGAAAGTATGCCGGTTTGGCTCATAATATTTGGCTAAATTCATATTATGCGGACATATGATAGATAACCTCAAGTGAAGAAATTGGGCTAATTCATCTAACTAGAATTATCCATTATCCTCTAATTAAAAATAAAAAAAAAAAAAATGTATCACTTCACTTTTGGTAAAAAAATTAAGAAATTTTGTACCCGGTTATGGGCATCCTTGAAAGTTCCCTATTATAAGCGAAGAGAAAATTAAAATTGTTTTTGCTTTCAGTGAAAACAAGAACAGCAAAATAGAACGTTTTTACGCATTTCTCTCTTCATCTACGGAATCCGAAGCATAATACTTTCCAGGGAAGTTGTTGGCACGCCGGTCAACGCATATCAAATACACCGGATGCCTACATACATTGCGTTCGATGGAGGTCGAGACTGGTAATTTCAGTTGCAAGAGATCCACATAGATGAGATAGAAATACAGCTCATCAACCACGTATGAAACTGTCTTCGAATAGTGTTTTTAAACAATGGCGACTAATCAATTGCCAATCGTTTAACTTCATTATATTCTATTCAGAAATTCCGACATTAAATTTCTGTAATAATGGTATACTTGCAACCATATCACTGCTATGTAGGGTATAAAATTAATTGGCGGCAAACAGCTGATTTGCTTACTCAAGTTGTTTGTTATGCAATTTTAAGTTAAAGAAAATAAATAAAATAAATAGAAGTTGTATCTGTCACAACACAGGCGTGTGTATATGTGTTAATTTATATGTATTTATATGTCTAAATAAATTCGCCGGCGTTTGTTGACACTACGCACTAACACTTTACTGGAGGCCACAGAGATGAGAGTAATCGACACGTTCACATTGCTTGCTTTAGATTGCTTTCGAGCAATGTGTAAGCGTGTGGGCTTCAAAAGAAAATTACAAATTCATGTTGTTAAATATTTCGATGGCGCTATTCATAACAATCCAAACTTGCTAATAGTAGGTATATTAATATTAATGAAATGACCTTCAAGCTTTTACTTTTGGGATTTTTTTGTAAAATACAAATGGACATTTTCTTTTGAAAATGTTTCACTCATTTAAAAACCATGACTCTGGCATAAATGATACAATAAAATTAAATAACAATAATAAAGTTATTTCCTCGTAATTAATTTATTTTTTTTTCACTTAAGGTTTTGTTATTATATTATTCATTTTTTTTTTTTTTAAGTGTGTACAAATATGTATTTTTCAACGAATGCTTATGAAATATTAATAAGTTCTTACTTCCTCTTTTTTTACAGAAATTCACGACAAACTAAAAATTAAAACACAAAAAATCTATAGAAAACCAGAAGTCGATAGTGTATGTGTGCTTATTCTGAGCAAAAAAAAAATCAAAACGCCAAATAAATAACAATAAAATATATAAAAAAATATAAAAACGTAAAATAAGTACGCTAATAACGCATAAATTACTAACAAACAATATGGCAAATATGAATGCTACAGAAAGTGACGTTTGGAATTTTCTATTCGTCGAATTGGCTGGTAAGTTAATGTAAAAGAGTACAAAAATTATTTAGAAAAAAATTAAAAAAAAAAATCCTTAATATATTAAATCAAAACCAAGATATGATGTTTTAATAAGCATAAATTAATTAATTCTGAAACTAATTTTATTATTTATTATAATTGAAAGCAACTTAATTAATTATGAGTGTGTGAGGCATTATACGCGGTGTCCACTCGGCGTGGTACGACGCTTCATCTGAAAACGTCTCGTGTTCTCAAAAATTAAGCGAGACAGCAAACCGAAGAGACACACGAGGGGTTGTAGGTGGCGAATATTTTGGGCACTTGAAGCTTTGCATCAACTCCTGCTAGATTTACCTTCTATTCGCCGATGGTTTGGAGAGTAGATTTTTTACTACGGTTGGCAATTTGGGGAAATTCTGACAACATTTCAATTCGTCATGAAAGACAAATCAAGCAAAGCCAGCACATCCTCATTGGGCTAATATTTTTTGTTGAAGATTTCACGCTTCATTGTTAGTTTGATTTGTTAATTTCTTTAAATTTGATATATTTTAGTGATCTCTGTTCATTTATTTATTAAGGATAAATAGCATTTTTGTTTTTTTTTTGCTTTTCAGTTTTTCGGCTGTCTCTTTTTTATACGTTGAAATCAATGAATGATCCCCCTATTCCTACATTTCTATAAATTTTAATGTAAACCCTTTCCAATAAAAAATTAATTATCGAAAGCGGAGCATTCTGTAAAAAGTAATGTATAAAAGAAAAAAAAAATAGATATATGCGAGGCATATCTAGAAAGTAACTGTACTGAATTTTTGAAGTGTTTAAAAATGTGTATCTAAGTCCATAATGTAAGCCATTTCTCGACAAAATCGCCATTCCAATCAATTTTTTATGTCTTGTTCGAAGTAGTTACACGCCAACTTACTCTTCTTTTTCTACATCTCCTCTTTTAGCTCCTCGTAGGTTTAAACCCTTTTTCTATCCATGCCAGGTCTCCACTCGATTCAACTTGCGTTGGTCTGTTAGTTAGTTGTTTTCAGACCCCTCTCGTGGACAGTTTCCGATATCGGGCGTTTCTGTGATTGCTTGAGGAAAAATCAAAGAAAGCTCATCAACATTCAAGTACATTTTCAAATTTTTCAAACATTTTTATGCGGAGCTTTTTATTTCCTGTCAGAAATACACTCGGAGGGGTTGACATTCCCTGCCGAGGGTCGACCGCAATGTTGAATATTGATCGGACCGAGGCTCGAACACTGGGCTGCCGAATGTTAGTACACAATTGAAATCACTCGGCTATTGCGGCCGCCAAAACAAGCAAAAATATGTCAGTAAGAAGTACATTCAAAATTTTGGTTAAGTGCCTATGTATGTATGCGTGTATGTATGTATGTAAAAAAACTCCATTGAAATGTTTAATAAAGCTTAAGTAACAAATAATTGTATGCAATCAAAATAAATACTTTACTGTCACATTAACGTCAATTTAAAAATTATTTAATTGTATTAATTTATTTTTTCAAAGTATTTTTTTCTTAATACCTATATCTGAAATAACTAAGTTTACAATGAAGTTTAAAAAATTACAATCGCTCATTAATTATTTTATTTATTTTCTTTACTTCCTCAACATAGATCCACGTACAAATGATTGGTTTCTAATGAAATCACCGGTGCCGATATTCTCAATTGTTGCCCTCTATTTGTATTTTGTGCTCTCCTGGGGTCCACGTTATATGCGCGATCGTAAGCCATTTAAATTGGAAAAGACTTTGATTGTTTATAATTTCATTCAAGTATTACTCAGCGCATGGATGGTCTATGAGGTAAGTGTGGCGTGAAGAGGGTAACGGGTTTTTACTTATTTTTTTTTTTATTATTATTATTGTTTTTTTTTTTGGTAATAATATGCATACAAATCCAATTAATCTGAATTCAGGCCTAAATGTGTGAATATTACCTGCCAATATTGGTGTATATACCTATACCTATACCCAATAAGAAAAATGGATTCGTATCGTATTCGAATATGAATGATACTTTACTCTTAACGCTGAGTAAGAATTAACACCTTTCGCAAGTTTTATATATGTATATATATTTTCTATATTTTTCTGTTATTAAACACAGTTTATGTGAAACATAAAATTAGTTTGATGTTGTGTTTATTGGATACACTTCTCAGCCAATGTATTACCATTCATACAAACACTCACTAAATATGTCTATAACTTTAGGCCAAAATTATAAAAACAAGTTTTCATTCAAATATTTTAATGTAAAGGTCACAAAAATGTTATTTCCAATATAATAACCATGATGCAAAAAAAAGGAAGGTAGTTTTAGAAACTAATCTTATTTCCATTAGATTTCTGAAAATACCATCAAAGCCTTTGAGTTTTTTTGTGGGTACGTTTTATTTTTGTCTTACATAGAAAGGTTTTACATTTTTTGCATTAAATTGTTTAATTAATTAATTATTTGCAAATGCGAGATTACTGGATATTCCGTTCCTCCAAACCGATATGTAGGCTGCTATATATATTTCTGGCCTAATAATGAAAATACGAATATTTTTCAACGAAACTGGTTTTTTTTTTTGGATTTGGATCGTCTTGGAAGACCCACACGGTCGATTGCTGTTTTATTTCGGGCTCATACGCATGGATCCATGATTCGTACCCGCGAAGATCTTATAAACGTCTTCTGAAGCACCGCGATTTTTTCAGCAATTCTTTACACCAATCCACACGAGCCTTTTTTTGAGCGATTGTCAAATTGTGCGGGATCCAACGAGAACAAACCTTTTTTACGGCTAGGTGTTCATGCAATATCGAATATATGCTAGTGGGAGAAATGCATAGGCATGCCTCTATCTGAAGGTATGTTACATGACGGTCTTGCATTTTCAGTTCACGTACGGCATCGATGTTTTCTGGCACAACGGCTGATTTTGGACGATCTTCCCGGAATTCGTCTTTGAGCAAGCGTCGGCCATAGCCATGCAAAGATTTTAGTTCATCGATGCACTCTTGTGGTGATAATCCACGTCGAAAGTTGTGAAAAATGATCACACGAAAATGTTCACGAGTTAATTCCATTTTTTGGCCGAGATGAATTATTTAATTCCCTGTAAATAAAACAATTCACGATTAAATGACAAAACGTTCTGTGTGATGTTATGCTAAAAAATGTCAAACTTTCCAATGGAAATGTCAGATTGTACCTGGCAACACTTAGTGTTGCCTAGGCCAGACCTATATATAGCAGCCTACGGTCGCTTCGCTTTCTGGAGAAAGCAGAGCACACGGTGTGGCTGTTATGGTCAATGATGTCAATATCATCGGGGAGCGCCAGTGGTATCTTATAGAAGATTGTATCTCCTCTATTCGGCTCTGCAACTCGTATTATTTTCTCTAGCAATTGATTAAAGAATCAAGAATCCCAAAAACTCAAATTACCACTCCGTGGAACCCGTTTCGACTCGATTGAGGCCGTAGAAGAAAATTCGCAGAGGGAACTTATAGCTGCTGCAAACAAACTGGTTGACAGATCGCGCTCATTTTTGGCGTAGTAGTTAAGGACAGTGCAACCAAGTTGACAAAAAAAAGTACTGAAAAATATTCAGCGCGAGCAGTTCAAATGACAATTTCCGGAAACTTTTTGGTCTTAATGTATATTTTGTATGCCCATAAGCTTCAATTTGGGTTTGGTTGAAGTCCGCCGTGTTTGGCTTAGTATAGGTATTTGCAAAAATAACTGTTCTTTCAAAAAGAAAAAGTAATCTATTTTACAAAAATTCCTGTTTTTCAATTACTGGAATTAATAAGACGCCATAAATGTGAAACAAAGTAAATGAATAAATATATTTTTACAACGAGATTCCAATAAAAATCACCAAATTTACACAGTAATATATGTATGTATATAGATATATATTTTTTTTTTAATATCGAAAGATGTTTTTGGTGACTAAATCTAATTTGAGTGTTCGAAATGAGTGAAATGACAATGGCGAAATTTTAATTACATTTTATAATATTAATTTAAATGCAGATGCAAATCATTGGGTCAACAACTTTGTTGTGAAGGCGGCAAAATGTTGTTCCTCATCATGGCCATTTTCGTTTAAAACCGCTATTTTCTTTAGCTCTTTTCCTCTTCTGTTTATCACCATTAAACTTGGGGTAGGCCCATAAACTTTTGATGCATAATGTATAAAAAATATTTATGAAAATTTATTTTATTACTAATTTAGTTTTATATACTAATTTAGTTTATACGTGTATGCTACGTGCAAGCTCTTAAATAAATTCGTGGTATTTGAACGATATTTTCAAAATAAGTTTCGATTTCTTTAGCTTAATTTATATTTATTTTGAATTAATTAATTAATTGATCATCATCTCGTGTTTATTTAAAAAAGACAAGGCAAAAACTTCCATTAGCTCTATGAAGGACGGGTATTGTAAGCCTACTTTCCTTAAAAAAGAAAAGAAAGAGAACTTACGAGAGCAATGTAAACCTACGCTCGTTCTTCTCTACATTTAAAGAACTCTGAAGCGACCCAAATATTGACGAGCATAAATAAAAGTTGTAAAAAAGTCTCTGCGATTTCGTCCGCATGGAATTTGGAAATGCCTTTAATAAAGATTTAAGTTGGTTTTTAAGATATTTAGTTTATATTAATAAAGCTTAAATAAACATGAAAATACTAAAATAAATTTCTGATATATTGTTACGAAAACGAGTTCTTATACCTATCGCAGTATTTCCTTGTAGACAATATTTTTTATTTTTCCTTGAGGTGCTAGAATGACCAAGCTATTTGTGGGCTTACTCTGGATGGAGCATACCACATACAACGGGGCTACTTCCCGGAAGAAACACTGTTTTACAAGTCAATTTAGACAAAGAGTTACTTGTGTACCAAACGATTTAAAAATAAATTCGATTTTTTCTAGTAAATCGATCCCAGGTCCACTAAGATCAATGTTTAAGACTCCTTCAGTTATTCAGTACAAATTCTTATATATAAGTACATATATGAACAAGTGAAAATAGGAAAAGCTATAAAATGTATTTAAAAAATATAAATAACAGTGAACAATTATTCAGTTATTTTCAACATATATTAACCTAGGCAAAGAGCTAACTACGTATGTTCCAAATCATAAATAAATAGAATCATAAATACGAATTTAAGATAGGTTCCACGTCTACTTCCCAAAAAAATATGATATTTCAGTGGCGAATATGGAATTTAACGTTTAAGTGTTTTTGCAGTTCAACGCAAGCAAAGAACTGGGTTGAGTTGATGGGGACGCGCACTTAGGCCCATTGTTATATCGCTGTAAGGCTCCTGTCTTCACCTTCTAAGATGATCGAACCATTTCGTGTGCATTATAAAGTTAACGAGACTTCCAATTTTCGCTTAGGTGTTTTCCGAGAAATTTGCGTCGGGCAGATGTTAGAGCTAGACAGTGACAGAGGTAGTGCTCGATAGGCTCCTCCTCTTCTTCGTCTCTACAGCTGCGGAAAAAATCATTAGAGTGATATCTCATTATTTTTGTTTTGATTTTTTGGCGTCCAACTTTGATCATAGTTGTCTGGTAACGTAATCTCGTTCAGCCATCTTGGGTTTGCTTCTCTGGCCAAGGCTAGCTTGAGCATATAATTTGCCGTGGGTTCATTGTCGGTAAAAGAGTCCCTTCTCTCGCCAGATCGTCTGCTATGTAATTACCTAGGATTCCAATGTGTCCAGGTACCCAAAGCACAGCAATATTACACTTAAACGCTAACGAAACTTTGCATCAATTTTTGCCCTTTTGCAGGGCAAATTTAAAATGTTAACGAATGGTTCATTGATTAACGGAAAATATTAAAGAAATAGTAAAATATAATTTTATAATTTTTATGAGCATGAAAAAAAAGATATATTAACTTTGGTCCTAAAAATACAACAACCATAAGGAGAAAAGATTGACCCAATTAAAATATATATTAATATTAACAGAATAACAAGCTGAAGCTGAGCTATGTCCGCCTATGTCTGCTTATATGTTTGAACACAAATTTGTCTGTCAATTTTTGATTGAGTTTTTTAACAAAACTGAATACGCGTTTGTACTTTTGTATTGTATTGATCATTTATCGAAAACAACCAGATCGGTCAGCTATATCGTATACCTCCCATACCTCCCATTACTCAAATATGTGATTTTGGGTCATAAGTATTTCTAAGATCAATAAAATAGGTATTTCACACTTTTATAAGGCATTAGGTATTGGTAATGAAAGTCGGCGAAATCCGACCACTATATCATATACATAGCTTCTTTACAAGCGTTATGTTCGGATATGAGGTTTTGGTAAAAAAATCCGTCAGAAAAGCTTCAAAGAGCGTTCAACTTTGTATATGGCCTATATACGTAAGTTCAAGTAAATAGTGGCAATGAAAATCATCGAAATCGGCAGTCTGTATCATATAGCTGCCATACAAGCGATTTCAGATATATATAATATAATATAATATATTATAATATTTATATATAAAAAAAAATTAATAAATTTTATATGTTCATGTGCAAAGACTTTGGTATGACCGAAGAGAGCACTTTTTTCTAATTTGTTTTTTATTTATTTTATAAGTAATTTGTTAAAAAAAAATCTTGGTCAATATTATATTTATTATTTATGGTACTTATATTTTTCTCTATAATTCTTCGCTGTCCTAGGGTTGTGTTGCTTGGAAAAATTACAATTGGCGCTGCCAGCCAGTAGATCATTCATTCGCTCCACAAGCAGTGAGGGTAAGTTGAAATACCGAGCAAGTCTTCTCCCCTGAGAAGTATTTTACATAAAAATTCTCTCCTCCCACAGGAAGCGCGTGGCGTTTATGTCTATTATTTAGCCAAAATTAGCGAGTTATTAGATACAGTTTTCTTTGTGTTGCGTAAAAACGAACGTCAAGTGACTTTCCTGCATGTCTATCATCACTCTGTTATGCCGCTTATATCCTGGGGCACCACAAAGTATTATCCCGGCGGTCATGGTACATTCATCGGTTGGATTAATTCATTCGTACACATCGTTATGTACACCTATTACTTCCTGTCGGCGTTTGGACCAAAAGTGCAAAAATATTTGTGGTGGAAATCACATATTACCACTCTGCAAATGGTAAGTAACGGTTTTGTTGAGTCAATAAGTGATTGACGAAATATAGGTATATATAAATATTGTTGCAATTAGACTGGTTATTTGACATTGAGGCATTCAACCGGTTTATCGCTTTTATTATAGCGCTTGTAATTAAATGCACAAATGTGTGTGAAATTTGTTAATTGTCAACAGCAAATATTGTTATAAGCCAATTAATTAAATTAAAAATGCATGCAAATTTCATTAAACCTTTTTAGATGATTTTAATTTTTAATGATTTTAATAAAAACTAACAAATGTGCTAACCAAAACTCAATTAGCATTTGGTAGTGGATTTCATTTCAATTTTTATTTTTCTTTTCCAATATTTTTAAATTCTCTAATTCCACACTTCACCGTTATTCCCCTCCAATAGGTGCAATTCTGCATGGTCTTCATCCACCAAACTCAGCTACTCTACACCGATTGCGGTTACCCTCGATGGACTGTTTGTTTCACCCTACCCAATGCCATTTTCTTCTACTATCTCTTCAATGATTTCTATCAGAAGTCATACAAAAAGAAACAACAAGCTGTAACAGATGCCGCCAATGCTAAGAACGCCGCCGCTGCTATCGCTGCAGCCACTGACAATAATAATAATTTCACTGCCAAAAATCTGAATGGTTTGCCGATAAGCGCGACGGGTGATTTGAAGGAAGCAAAGAAGAGTCTGTAATTCTCAACTGTGTTAAAAATGTTAATCGCATAGCCAAAACATGTAATGTAAGGAACTCGCAAATACCGCCAATATAACTTTAGGCACACAGCAGCTCACTAATCTCACATGCATACATACGTGTTGTGCTTTCGCTGCTGTGCTGTGCTGCCGCGTGTGTTAGCGACCACACACTACCAATCTCAGTTGTAAAAATGGTATTATTTTTAAGTGAAATCAAAAACAAAAATACTACTACTCTTCCTACCTACACTACTCTTGCCTATTTTATACTTTTATGAATATGTGTAAATGTTTGTGTGTATTGATATAACGTGTTGGGATTTTTTTTATTTTTTTGTAATTTTAACTATTTAATTTAAGCGTGATTTTGTTAAGAAGGAAAAAAATAAACTTTTAAATTACTTTTAATTGATTTAAGTATATACTCAATCAGTTTAATTCGAGATAATGAATATTCTGCAAATTAAATAAGCGATAAAGAGTTAAATACACCTATTTTGCGGGTGGGAAATTCATAATGAAGATTCATAGTCAACGCGAATAGGAAGTCAGTAACGCGCTTGTACCTTAGGTTAAGTAAAATATAAATAAAATAAATATGTATATATGATAAAAAAAACAACTTTGTAATGTATATGTAAATACTATACTATACTATATGTAAATTTTATGTACCAATACTTATACATACATAATTAAGTACCAAACGAAAATAAAACTTTTGTATTTAATAAAAATAATTGCGAGTGTCATTTTAAATTTAATCCATACTTAAATTCATACTTATGAACATTTATTAGGCTCAGAAAACTTTGAGAATTGTGGGCGATTGAATTGGTACGAAGGAATTGGGAACTCCTAATAATTATACGAGATAAGTATGATAACTTCCCTGCATGAAAAATTAGTAGTTGTTAACTGGAATCCAGCTAGTAGGAATTTTTGAACCAACCAATTTTTTTCCATCTATTTTCCATTATAAAGAACTGATATTTTCAACATAGTGATGTCTTACGAACCATCAATTATCCATCTATGCATCAGCTTTATATTAGTTAAATACCAGTTCATTTAGCTATGTTGAATTCCAGCGATGATCATCTGGGAATTGTGCTCAGCCGTGTAACAATAGCATACGGTGGTGAGCGCGTTCGGTGAAACGGTTAAAACCGAGCTGGCCACGGATCCCGATTTTCATAAGAAAATTTTGTTCCGCAATGAAACTTACGTTAAGAAAAAAATTGTGGCATTTAAAGTGATGGCATCCTCAAAAAGGCAATGATTGGTGTGCTCTATGACAGATGGAATTCGGTTATTGAAGGAAATTTTTGATGTGCGCATGAACTCGCGTCGTGGTTATATGGCATGGCCTCCAACATCGTCTGATTAAATATCGCTGACCTATATTTTGTGGGGTTATGTGAAGTCGTTTGACTACGCAGATAAGCGCGAGATGACTGATTCCTTGGAAGAGCTTATTCTTCCCGTTATTGCTGACATACAGCCCCGATTGCTGCAAAAAGTGAACGAAAACTGGGCCTCTCGGCTGGAATATATTCAACCCCGTCCCGGCGGTCTCCTGCACTGAAACTGAATGTCAAAACCTTACATTTACAATAAAGCTAAATTCTTGGCCATCACATTAAATAATATGCTTTTTATTTCTTTAACTCATCCTTTATTGTGACCGGACGAAAGGTTTGGGCAACAGGATCAAGAAAGTCTTTATAAACACTTGGAAGACACCTCCAAGCCGCCTCCCTAATATTTTAACAATAAGGTGGATAATGAATATATATAACCGCTAAATTAGTTTTTCTGTGGTTCTCGTTCTTCTAACAAATAGAGAGATCTACAGATTTTTAGGCCTCCGAGCGCCTTCATGTCAGAAGTATGCTTGTAGTAGTTGACATTCCCTGTTGTTCTCAACAGGATTAGGAATAGCGACGCTTCGCTACTCAACATATAAGGAAAGTAATTCCGGCAAAAAAGTGCTACAAATTTTTACTCTACGAAGAAAGAGTTTTAAATGTATTGAGCAAGTTGAGGACTGTTGCTTTTCGATACTGTAAGAACGTAAGCAACGGCGAATACCGCAGACGATGGGACGATGAGCTGTACTACGATATACTACGATTGGATGAAAGCACTCGAGCTTTGAAAGTATTTGATGCAGTACCCGCTGGTGGAAACAGAGGACGAGGAAGACCTCCACTCCGTTGGAAGGATCAAGTGAAGAGTGACCTGGGTCACTTGGCAATTCCAATTGGCGCCTGACAGCGAAAATAAGAGAAGAATGGCGCTCTTATACTGATTCGGCTCGCTTAAGCGGTGCCAACGCCAATAAAGAAGAAGAAGAAGAAGAAGAACGTAAATCAAGGCGACTACGTCATGATAGAGAAAAAGCCAAGATATTCGCTAACTTCTGAGCTTTGCTCTATATTGAAAACTGGATTTGGTCCATTATTCGTCTCATAGATACTACTTGTGCTCTCTCAGACTACGAAATAAATATGTGGGCTGTGTGATAGAAAAATTGTCTTGCCACTATATGGCACGTTATTCTGCCAGCCATTTAATATTTTTGCAACTTAGCAACCTTTTTTTGAGTGGATCTATTCTCTTATTCTACTCTCTACAGCCATTACGTTTGTAAACTTTCAGAGTTGGTACGTTTGCGTAGATCCAAACGACAACCAGATGAATTGCTGCATTTATATTCGTTTAATTATATCCTTGTCGTTTAAATATAGGTCATGAGTATATAAGAAAATAGGTTAGGTCCTTTCCAATTCTCATTGAATTTTCAAATTTAGACTTAACATCGACGAATTCGTGTAAAGCTTTGCTTTCTCATTTCCTGTTTCCATAAGTTTTTCCTGGATGATTCTCAAGATTTACTGAGCGTTTTGATCTGATAGGCTGAATCTAGACTTAAATCACAGGCATGAAGGGATCCTTTAGCTTCTAATCATCAAGCACGCTTTCAAGCAACCCAAAAGTCGTAAATATAATCCATAATTTCATAATACTGTTTAAAATTCATGGTATTCCACTGCTGTAAAACTTATAATTTCAAATTCCAATTTCCTTCGAATTTTTTCCACTAACGATCTTGGCCAAACACCACTAGATGCATAATTTTCAACACATTTCTAAAAAAAATACCCTTTATGTCAAACATTTCATCACTGTATGGTCTGCACTAATCGGCATCGCCAATGCGTTAAGAAGCATAAATCTTCCGCGAAATTTTTCTAGCGAAACCTCTCACTGCCGACTCATCGGTTGTTGTCATACTCGATGTTTCGTCTCATCCTCCTTTACTACCAGACCCAAATGCCACGAGCACCAATTATGCGTACTGCTCACTGACAGCACTTATTGAAAAAATCCCCATTTTTAATTATATGCTGAGTTACTAGCTCATGACTGTATTATGGTTATACATACATATGTATGTATATATAAGTTTATATTTTCGGAGACTGGACTATCACATTTTGCTTTCGTTAGTACATCAAAAGAAGATCTTTAATATGTAAAAGCTTCACAAATAATCTGATAACACTTAACATCAATTAGAGATAAGATTTGCAAAAACCAAAGACGTACATGAAGAGATGGAATAAATTACAAATAATGCGACGATATAAATGATGGTCACACCCATGACAACCATACAACAGGTACAATTATCTTAATGGCTTAATATAATTTAGTTAAAGTGAAGATATGCCAATTTGTATGTGAAATTTTAGCCATTAAAATTTTGATATCATGCCGCCGAAACCTCAAAGTGTTCTCAAGAGACAAAGTAATTTTTAAATTTAGCAGTCAGAAATATTGTACTTTTGTGGGGCTTTGGAATTTCCTAAAACGCAATTTACAAGTGCTAAAAAAATTTACATACATACATTTATAGAAAACACCAAATTCAAAAGTAGCTACTTCCGCATATAGCCGTGCAGAGTGCAAAAAAAAAAGACATTGTCTGTCTAATTCAAATGCCAACAAGCACAAGTGCCACCACTCACTGCTTCCACATCTATAAAAATATTTTTGTAAATAAATATATGCAAGTGTATATTTATAAAACCCAATCAATCAACGGTACCGCGCATACTGCCAAAAAGCTATCAACTGATCAGCAAAAGAAGTCAAGCCTCTTAAATTGAGTGAATGAATGTTTGTTGATTAAGAAAACATACATACATACGTATATATACATAGCTATTTACATACACAGCTTTATGAATAAGCGTGTAAGCCGTCACAAAAAGCGATTTAGCCATGATCTTGACCAAAAACAATGCAAAAGCAACTTCAAATCGGAAGCAATCGAACGGACAAGTGGCAAAAGGAATTAACAATTTTTTAATATTTTTATATTATTATTTATACACATGCAAGTGTGTGTGTGTGTATTTTTAATTTTTCAATTTTTCTTTACACATTTTACACATTGATTTCGTGAGCAGCATGCAAAAGTAAAAAAAAATAAAATATGGTAAATAAAAAATTAAGTTATATTTTGGCACTATTTTCTTTGTGGTTCATTAGTGGAATTCAAGCATGTGTTGCTATGGTTATTAATTATGACTAATACATATTAGCATAAGTAGAAGAAGAACCGTAGAGTTAAAACTTTATAGGTATAAATCAATATTATGTGTATGTATGTATATTTATATAAATTTAATTGGCTTAAAATAAATTTTTATTATTTTGTATCTGGACTAAATTGAGCGACATATTTTTAACAAATTGATTTTTACGAAGGTAATATTTTTTTTTTCAAATATACTATTGTATATTTTTGTTTTTTATACTAATGTGCGCAAGTGAGTCAATCTTTGGTTGATGCTGTAAAATCTGGTTTTAAAGCATATTTTCGGGCGCAGCTGCAGTGTGTTGTAAACTTCTTACACAGGGTGACAACTATATGTAATATTTCCCTAGTATACTCTGCACACATGTACTTACTTTAAATAGATACCACTTTTTGATGATATTCCAATCTAATTATTTAAGATACAAGTTGAGGAAAGATACATAATGGTCTTCTTCAAAGTTCGATATACCGAGGTTGCACCGTACTTGGCTTGAGAGAAGCATACATACACGTATCTATAACTGGCACTACGTAACCGCCTCCGTACTGCCGATGGATTTTTATGAGAAATTTCTTTAAATTAAAAAAATTAATTTTCTTTAATTTAGAATCTTGTCGAACCGTGCTTTCAGAATGACGAAAAAATGGCTCTAAGAAATTACACCCAAATTTATGTATAAAATAAAATTAAGTGCTCGAAAGCACTTGAAGTGGTGGCCGTGGTATGCGCTGAGTTTACTTTGAGTAAAAAAATATGGTTTGAAGTGATAAAGAAGAACGAGTAGCGACGAAAATGTGGGGAAACTGAAGTCATTCATCGTTTTTGTCCTGTTTATAACGCGAAAGCATGGACGATTACAACATCTGATCAATGCCTGCGGATTAGGGGTTCAAGAATTTACCCGCGGTAAGGCATGCCTGTCGTAATAGGCGACTAAAATCAAGTAGTTCCCGCGACAGTCGGGTCTTTATACCGAAACGACCCGAATTTTTTATCCGGTCATGGACTGTCGCTCCCGCAATATTCCCCCAAAATTACTTTGAGGAATATTTTTGTGGTTACAACAACAACAACATCTGATCAGTTTGTCGTTAGAAGTTTTCGAAAGAAATATTTTGGGTAAGATTTATGGTCCTTTGCGAGTTGGAAACAACGAATACCACGCCCGGTGGAACGATGAGGTGTATGAGATATACGGCGACATTGACATAGTTCAGATCATATGGGCCGGATGAAAATTTTCGATACAGTACTCGTCAGTAGGAGCTGAGGAGAGATAGAGAAGGACCTGACCCTACTTGGTATTTCCATATATTCACCATATATTGCCTCCTGGTGTATTTTGCTATTTCCATTATTGAAGAGGTTTGTGAAAGGATGGTCTTCTGCTATAATAAATGGGATATAATTATAATAACGCTGAAATATTGAGATCTTACATACCAAAAAGTGTTAAACAGAATTGTTTGGTAGAAAGACTGTCGCAATTGTTTCATGTCAGAGGCAGACTATTTTAAAGGACTATTCCTATCACCATACATTAATTTATTTCTACAGATCTCTTGTGTTAAGGTGCTCATTATATTTGCGAATAGGAAAAAGTCACACGAAGCCATGTCTGGCGAATATGGAAGCTCGGATATCATCGCAAAATGGCTTTTGGGAAAAAGTTCACGAAACAAGCAATGAAGTGGGGCCAGGTGGTGTATTATTGTGATACAAAGGCCATGAATTGCTTTTCTACAAATTCGAGAAATTTTTTGAAGAACAAGACTTCATGATGTATAATACAGTTTATACAAGCCGCATCCGAACGTCTGATGGTTTTTTATGAGGAGCCTTTATTTCATGCGGGGAATCCACTCGGAGGGGTTAACATTCCCTGCATGAATTTCCATAATTTTAGGTGTATGGTTAGACTCTGAGCCTGCCGAAAGATAGAACGCAATGTCAATCACTCGGGTTGTTAGCGGCCGTCAGATGAAGAGGGGTGTATCTGAGTTTTTTATATTGCTTGGGATCTGTTTCACGTATAAGTATCCAGCAGTAGTAACCGATGTTGGCTAGAACTTAGTGCAGTGGCTCTCCTTCTTTGTCGCTTTTATCACCCAAGTTTTCGTGGAAAATATTAAGGTGATAATGCAGGAAATGTATCTGTAGACACAATCTTTCTTCATTTTTCGATAACTTTAAAAAAAAAAAATTTCTAAGAATTTGTTTGAAATTCTGGAATTTATGTTTACCAAGAAAGTGGTGACCAAAATTTTGAAAAGATTGCCTAAGCTGCTGCTTCATCGGGCACTAAACACTTTGTAAAGTGTTTAGTCTTCTTTCTTTGATTTATGCGCATGGAGTTTTAGTAAACAATTTGATTAAATTGAGTACTTTTTCGAAGTTCTTTATAACGATGTGAAGAGATGATGTTCTATAGTTAGTCCAGGCTCATATTGAGCACGACATAGCTAATATTTTCTAAAATAACATTGTATTTGTTAATATTTTATCACATCTTTTGAGCATATAATAACTACAAACGTAACAAAAAAACATCTTGCAAAACTGTTCCTACATTTTCTTTCGATGTCGATGACAATTAATATGTTTTAAGTGCACTTCGAATGACTTGTCAAGCTGCGTCGTTATTTAACTGTCCTTCTGACAGCACAATGCTGCCAGCACGCGAGAGCTCGGCAAGAAAAACCTATATTGGCAACCAAAATAATATGCTCGGGTCCACAAATCTACTTGAAACTGTGAACTTGTGTAATTAGCGATTAAGAAACCGCAGTCGATATATTTAAAAATATAAATTATGATTAGCCGCAAAAAATTCTTTTAAAAATACACTTAAATATGTACCGTTTGTTTTTTGAAACTATACACAAGCCCTCAAGCAGTCGTCCTCAACATAGTTAACACCAAATATATACTATTGAGACTTCATATATGCAAAATTAATTTCTTAGATTTTTATTTAAAAACCATGGTACAAACATGTATATATTTTATTGTTGCTGAGTTAAATATTTTTCTCAATATAAAATTTTGCATTTAAACCATAGTTAATTGTTTGTATCAATGCTTTTATTGTTTGCAAAATTTCCAAACACCAAACCGTCACGGATAGATACTCGTTTTGCGTATGTACCATACTTTGTGTGTGATTAAGTCACATTGAATAAATACTTCCGACTAAAAATAAATTAGAAGATATATGGATTTGCATATCGAGGATGTTATGCAACAGAGTCGCCAAGCAACCGTACTTGCCTTGAAAACAAGAAAGACATTGTATTGTACTATGATGGCATTTTTCGCGATTAGTTAGTATTATCTTTTCATATTTTTTAAGGTTCTTTCTTTTCTTTGCCAAAGCTATTCTGCAATACATAACAATGTCATTTTTTTTTTTTTTAATTTCGAAAGGAGGCCAAACCGGATTCTGTGGCTGATTTAACTTACATATAGATTCATATTTGAGTATAATTAGATTGGAAATTTAGCTTCCAATGTTTATATATACCTATATTAATATATTATATATTGGTGTGAACTTTTTATATGGAATATACACATAGCCGAGTGATTAGCCTTGCGTACTGCCATTCGGAGGACTCAGGTGTCATACTAACATCTGAAAGTTAAAGAAAATTAATTTAAATAAAGAATTAAGTTAAATTTTCTAATTTCGGTCGCCCCTCGGCAGGAAATGTCAACCCCTCCAAGTGTATTTCTGCCATGAAATAAAGGCTCCTTCATTTGTTGGAAACACGTCAAGACGCAAAATCACAAATCGGAGGAGGAGCTTGGCCGAAAATCGTTACAGCGGTTACAAAGCGCCAATAGTATATATATACAGTGGTAGACATTCGTATAAGCGCATAATGAAATTTTTCGAAAAAGCATATTTAAAGCACATTATTTCGAAAAACAGATTTGATATGTCAATTACTGTTATGCTATATGGCATAAGAAACATTTTATTTTATTTTATTTTATTTATTTATTTATATGTTTATTATTGATAATTTAGAACATGCCTAAAGGATCGTATTTGACGCAAGAAGAAAGCGTGTCAGTTAAATTATTAAAGGAAGAATCGTACTAAAATTGTGCGATTGTAAGAAGAATAGGGAGATCAGAAAAAGTAAAAAATTGACACTCCTTCAAAAAGGGAAAATATGCGATGAAGCAACACAAAACACACTGAACCACTGCCAAATTAGCGCTCAACGTAACGTCTCAATATATTGCCAGGGTGTTCAACGCTTCTACTAACGTTATATGGACAAGCCACGTTTAACAGCACAGTACAAGCAAGAACGGTTAAGATTCGCTAAAAAAAAACATGTTCTGGACAAAGGAGTGGAAGAAAGGTATTTTTTTAGACGAGAAAAAATTAAATTTAGACTGAGACGATCTGCGATTGAAGCGAAATTTCGAAGGTGGAAGTGTCCTGGCTTGGGGAGCATTTTGCTATGATTTCAAGCTTAAGCTGGCGCCCATAACTTGCCGCATGAGCTCAACAGTGCCTTGATACATGCCTCTAGGAAAACAAAGGCAGAGGAAGTGCCTTTACTTGATTGGACGGAATGCAGTTCGAATTTTAACCCCATAGAAAATCTGTGGGGAGTAATAGCAGGGAAAGTTTACAGTAATGGGCGTCAATATAGAACCTTCAATGAGTTAAAAACCTCAATTCAGCAGTGTTGGCTTGACTAGAGCAGAGATTTTCTCAAAAATCTTGTTGAGTCTATGCCAAGTCGCATTTTTGCTGTTATTAAAAACCGGGGTGGTTATACCAAGTACTTAGATTTAGTTAAAGCTTAGAGTTGTATTTTCTTTTTAATACGAAGTGAAGTGCGCTTAAACGAATGTCTACTTAAAAATGCCGATTTCTTGGTAAGTTTTTACTAAATACTTTTGAATTGATAAAACTTTAAGGTAAAAATATATAAAACAATAAAATGAATAACTTCCCATCTTTAAATGTAACAATTAAAGCTTTTATTTATTAAAAACTCTACAAATCTGTGTGCGCTTATACGAATGTCTACCACTGTATATAGAAATATACACATAAATACATATATGTGTGTATATTAAAGGTCGCTAGACATGCAGACGCTTTATTTACAAAATAAATAAATAACACAGAAGTTAATATTATATTTAATTTTTATACTTACCGGCATATATGCATATGTGTTGTGGGCACTAAAGAAAAATAGCTAAACAGGAATAATATCACCTGATTTCGTGTTTTTTGACAAGCTACATATAATAATGAATTAATTTGAATTATTTTTAAATTTTGCAAATTTTAACTTTCAATATTATTTGCTTTCATTTCATCCCTGTCTTCAGAAGATTCAAGAATATGCAAATCGATAGTTATAAATTGTTATAAGATATACTTTTTTTTTAATTTTATCGACATACATTTGTACTTCTTATGTGCTTTGATATAAACTCATAAAATAAAAATAAAAATAAAATGCATTAAAAGTGTCTGTGATTTCAAGGGCGTTTTCAAGAGTTCATTGCCTTTTATTTATAGAAAAATATAGTAAATAAATATTATATTCTAGTTAATGTTTTTTTTTAAGTTGATAATAATACTTATTAATTATACCAAGTGCCACTATTTTATCAAAATCAATTGTTTCGAGGTGAAATTTTTCATGTCGAATGAAATACTTTTAGTATAACCCTAATTAAAATTTTGTTCAATTTTTTATGCATTTAAAACTAGTTGTGACTACTACTTTAAAATTTAGACAAAACAAAACTCAACACTAGCATCTTCTAATCGAGAGCTGTGCATACTAAATAAGCTTTCGAGAAGTGTTTTATCGTATGAGACAAAACTTCATGAAAAGTACGAGTATATATCGATTTGGTTCGTTTATAAAGGGTGTATTTTTAGACGTGGAGGTGGTTTTCTTGACATCTGTAACTTGAGTTGGTTTGCCATTTCATAAAGAACAGACTGACTGGTTCACACGACATAATCCTCCTGCAAAGTCGATAATTCGAGCAACTAAGATCCAGTTTTGCACTACCTTTACTCAAAGGGGTAATACGCATGCTCAGAGATGCCGTACAGTGTTTACCGCAAACGGTATTGAAGAATACCCGAGTGACCTGTGACCATCCAGTTTACGAAAGATTTTGCGGAATATTATTTACTATGGACACCTAGGAAGAGAATATTCGATAGGTTACTGCTGACCTACGGCCTGAAGTGCTGAATAAAGTAGAGGAAAATTAGACCTCTCGGCTAAAATTTATTCCAGGCAGCCGCGGCAATCACTTATCTGAAATTATTTTTAAAACATATGCCTTGCAAAAAAGCTAACATTAAAAAATAAGCCTTTAAAACTCCCCAACATAGTTGTTATCAACTAGGCAAATTCTAAAAATCATAACAAATAACAAATCACTCCAGGGCTGAAAAGAGTACGCAAATGGTAGCCATCTGGTGAAAATCTGGATATGGATGATTTTTTCTTTGAAGAAAATACATATTATCATTATTTATTGTCCCTGCTTTTATGTTTGGTATTGGTTTTCGGACTCCAGATTCCATGTAGACATATAAATAAACTCAGAATATTATTGAAAAATAAAAGAATATTATACATATATTGAAAAACGATTCGAAATTTTCTCCGTTCCGCAAATTTGATATTCTGTGTTCCGTTCAGGTTCGATCAATATTCGGAACTTACGATATTATCCAATTTTGTCTATTGTGCATTTCGACCGAAGTTACGTTTTCCTACGCTGCAATTAAAGAACGGTGAGATTTTATATTTTCTGAGAAGTTGGTAAAGTTGTAATGTTGTTTTTGTTTTTAAATTTTGAGCTTTAATTATGCTTTTTGAGCAACACATGAACAAGATTAAAAATTGGGTATTACAAAGGTAATCAAAAGAGATATTTCAAATGCTCCCAAAAGGGAGAAATATAGGACTTTTGAAATGAGGTGCTAAGGGAAGATAATGATGTCAAAAATCAGGATCAAGTTTTTCCGCTAAATTATTTGTCGAGGGCATAAATACTTGAAGGTAATCTTTTGAAGCCCGAAGTTATTTTTTTTTATTTTTTTTTTGGCCGAATAAGTAAATCAATTTTAATGAATTTTTCCTCTATCAAACTAATTAACTTACAATTTGTGCATAATCTGAAAAGGAGCACACATATCTCGCAAACTTCTCTTTTCAACTCTTTGAGTTTTGTTGATTTCAAGGTTGACATTATTATTGATGTTGATGCTGGTCCCTAGATAGACGAAATTATCTTAGACTTCGAAGTTATGACTGCCAACAATAAGGTGGTAGCTTGGTCGCAAATGCGATGACTATTGGTTTGATGACAATATATATTTCTTCCTGTTCTCGTTCACTACTAACCCATTCGTTTCGCTTAGTTATCAAGTGCGGAGAAAGCAGATATACCTATGATATCAATGTCATGAATATACGCCAGCAGTTATACATTATTTTACCTTGGACATATAGTCCTGTAGCTGTTACTATATTCTCCAGTGTCAAATTGAAGAAAAATAGAATCACCCTGTCTGAAATATTGTCTTGGAGAGGTCCTTCCCAATTCTGACATTGTTCCTCGGTAATTTAGTGGTGTACCCTGGGACGGACTTACTCCAAGACCTTGAGTTTTTTTCTAGAATCAGTAGTGTTGTGGACAGTTTAAAGGGTGAGCCTATTTGGCGTTCGAAAGGCCCAGGTTCAAATCCTAGTAAGACCAACATCCAATAATCATAGAAAATTACTTTAAATAAAATATTAAGTTAAATTTTCTAATTGCGGCAGCCCCTCGGCAAGGAATATCTTGCCGAAAATCGCTTCAGAGGTTACAAAGCACCAATTATATATATATACCTTCTACTCAAATATAAACGAGCCTTTATCCATAACTCGACAAGGACAAGACATATGGGCATACTTTTTTTTGCTTAGGTTGGGAGCACTGTTATATGTTTACATGTCAAATTTGTCTGTCACATAGTTTTTTTTTTTACGGCACTATAAACAAGTCAACCTCGAGGGTGTTTTTCGAATTTTACTTTGGAAATTAACGTTGAGCAAAAGAGTTTGTTTGAAATTTTGTTATTCCAATGGAATAAGTGCGACGGACGCAATGAAAATGTTGCAGAAGGCATATGGGGAGTCTTGCCTATCACGTGCACGTATTTTTGATTGTTATAAGTCGTTCGAGGACGGCCGTACATCGCTGGAGAACTTGCCCCATGATCGTCGTCCAGCAACGTCAATAAACGAAGAAAACGTCGAAAAAGTAAAGAAAATTGTGTTGGAAAATCGTCGTGTGACTGAAAGAGAGATAGCTAGTGAGCTCAACATATCAAATGGATCCGCTCATAGCATTATTCACGATGTTTTGGGCATGAGACGTGTGTCTGCTCGACTTGTTCCAAAATTGTTGCTCATACGCCTCGTCTTGTACGCGATTATTTGACCAAAAACAACGTAAATATTGTTCCGCAAGCACCTTATTCACCCGACATGGCACCGTGTGACTTTTTTCTTTTCCCCAAACTCAAATTGCCGCTTCGTGGAAAGCATTTTCAGTCGATTGAAGTCATAAAAGAGAATTCGAGGAAGGAACTGAAAGCCATACCTAAAGCGGCCTACCAGAAGTGTTATGAAGATTGGAAAAACAGGTGGCATAGGGGGATAAAATAAATATTGAAGAATAATTAACCGTTTTTGTTTTATTGAACAGTCTCGTTTATATTTGAGCAGAAGGTATATATATAATATATACATATTATATTAAGTTCAAAAATAGTTTGGTATAAATATCTGCTGTTTTCCCCTACAGACTTCGTGTGCTAAAATTTAAACATTCAAGCTGAGCTTTTAGTTCAATGTACTCTCCCAGAAATAATTCAAATGATTTTTGAGAATAACATTATTTTCTTTGAGTTGATTCGTGTTCTTGTTGAAAAAGAATTCCCCTATCAATATTCTAAGTACAATTTTTTTTTTAATAAAAAAAAATTCCGGTAATAAATTTTTCGTTTAATTTTCATTTATTTATTTAATTTTTAAAAAACAAAAATTGGTAAATTACAAATAGGCATAAAAATATTCAGCAATGTTCTACATATATATTTATATATTAAATAATATAATTGTATGAATTAAGGAAAATCTAAATACATATACATCATTGTTATATATTTAAGATTATGTATGTAAGCGGGTCCGCCGCTTTCTAGTACATACACACATACACTTGCACACGCGCAATCGCAGAGAATCTGCGGCTGGTAAAAAAAAATTTACAAATTTAAATAGAAATAAAATGAATTTTTTAATCCCTTTTGTTGCGCAAACTTTTAATTAACAACTTTTCATCAAACACACACTGATTTGTTAATACACATTCACCCAATTTTACATGCACACACTCATAGCACAAACAAAATCACAAAACAAAAGCGGCTAACCCATTTTAAAGCGACTTTCTTTGTTTAAATATTTTTAAACAATTTTTTTTCTAATACATATAGAGTGCTAATAAAAAAATATACGATTGTGTGTAATACTTAAAAACTACAAATACCCCCAAAAGACTCTCACATAGTGCTTTTAAATTAATGATAAGTATTGAAAATTATTTCTACTTAATGTTACTGAAATATGTATATTTTTTATAATTTTGAAAAAAATCTGTTTTCAACTTTTTTAAACAAAAATATTTCGTTGCAGGTATTGAAAGTAGAAAAATTTTTTTTCTGATATTTAAACAAAAAGAGATTATTGATATACAAGGTACTGGTAACTTTTCGATTAAAAAAAAAAGAAATAGAGAAGATAGAGATTTGTTTTCTAAAATGAAAAAAGTGGATTGTTAACTTTCCAATATCAGCCTATCATTTTTGGCCCTGCTATATTCTGCCGCAACATATGTACTCGTACGACTGCATGTATTTCTGCACGACCCTACCCATTGCTCATTTATTTGCCCCTACACCCTTGTACTTCAGTTTTTCTTTTTCTTTTTTTTTTTATAACCACCTCCCCTAATTTGTGGCTCAAATCTGCTCTTATTCGCTCTTCGTCAGTTTTATTTGATTATTGTTCACATCAATCAGGCGTTTCATCTGGTCACCTTGTGCTAACAGCTGATTCGTTGGCTGACAACCCATGCCACCAGCAGCGGAGAGTAATGCGCGTCCAGCAATTGAACGCTTAGCAATACCGTTAGCATAGCCATTGCTATAACTTTTAGCTGAACCATTTGCATGGCCATTAGCCGTAGCCGCAACTGCTGCCGCCTTACGTGTATTATAGGTCTTTCTATAGAAATTGGCAAACAAATATAGAAAAATGATCGTATTGGCGACAAAGAACATGGTAAGTGCACGTGGCATATTGCAACCCTTAGCGGCAACCAGCAACATATAACCCAAAATCAATACGAATTGGATGAGTTGAATGCTGGTCATATACTTTTTCCACCACAAATATTTCTGGTATTGCGGTCCCATGGCGGCGACCATATAATAGAAATACATAATGATATGGACACCGGAGTTGAGTATGCCAATAACTACACCTTGTTCACCTGAAAATAGAAAAATACGGAGAAAGTGAATGTGAAAAAATATTAGGAAAATTTTAGTTTTATTTAAACAATTCACTTACCCGGCGCATACTTCAGATAACCCCAGGAAAAGAGCGCAGTTACGGTATGATGATAAACGTGCAAGAAAGAGACTTGATTCTGCTTCTTACGCAACACAAAGAATGTAGTATCCAGCAAATCAATGATTTTCGAAAAGAAGTAATACCAGGCGCCAGAGTAGAGCATCAAGTTCTGCTCGCGATTGCGCACAATTTCGCACTTTGTAGAGAGTATCGAGGCGAGAACATTACTTGTGTTGATGGCCTGTAAAGAGGATAAAAATTAAATGAAATCAAGCTTTATTTAAACATATTTCTTCTACTATTTGGATCTCAATTTCTCTAATTCCTATGCATAACTTATTGTATATTATATGTCTGTTTGTATGTCTACTTACCACGCGGCACAGATATATTGAGAAACAAACTTGAAATGCATTGTAGATGACCATAGCTTTCTTTAGATCATACGGTTTACGATCCCGCATATAAGCGGGTCCAATTTTGAGCACAAAGAGTAAGTAAAGTGCCACAATTGAAACCACCGGTCCAGGTGAGTTCATTAAAAACCAGCCATCGACCGTTTCATCTGCAGCAAAATGATAAATATTCGTTAATACCTTTTATATTCAAATATTTTTATGAAGAAAACTATTTTTTTTTTAAAGAAAATATTTTCAAACTCTTATTAATATAAAAAGTAATTCATATAAAAAAAATAATTAATACTTTTCTTTAAACTATAAAATTATAAAATATTTATTTTCTAAATTATGTAGTTGTATACCTAACCTGGTCCGAAGTATGCAAATACCAGAAGGAGAAGAGATATGCCTGTCAAAATTTATACCGATTGGGTCAGTATGACGAGTTGGGTGGGGTATGGTCGTCTGTTGCTAGTTTGCGTTTTATTTTTTTTGTTTTTCCGGTACCGTTATAAAAGTACCGCAAATTAATGATTTTATTGGCGATTGCTTGTCTGGTAAGAAATTTGCGTCGCTTTTTATAAATGTGCTCATTGACAAAGCGTGGAAAAAGTAAGTTATCAAGTGCAATAATCAATCTTTTTGTATTAAAATTTGCAAAAAAAATTATAAAAATTGTTTAAAGGTGCAAGAATTCTTTATTTTCTTAATTTTGAAATTGAACTGGTAAGTAAAGCTTTGATTTTTGTGCTCTGAACTGATGAGTCGATGATTAGACTTCGTTATTCCCATGGCATGGTTTACGTTTGGCGCTCACCAAAAGAAGAACTGCCATACAAGTGCACCTTACCCACAGTTAAGTATGTGGAAAAGGGTTTAATGGTTTGGAAATGCTGATCTGGGAATGGTACTGGGAATATTGTAGTTCTGGAGTAAAAAGTTACTGCTGCAGTTTATTTAAATATTTTTAAGGAGCACGCCATCCTCGAGGGTTAACGACTAATCGGACCGGATTTTTTTCTTCAACAGATTGTCTGTTGTTGTATTCATACTGCAAAAATCATTACCGAATATTTAACAAATAAAAATGTTAGTGTGTTAAAATAGCTTCCTCAAAGCCCTGACTTGTCACCAATTGAGACTGCATGGGAATCCTAAAGATGAGTACAGTTGAAGAGAGCCCCTAAAACCTTGCTGATTTGAAGGACTACTTCTATAACACAAATTTTCCTCAAAATGAATGTTTGAAACTTGTCAACTCCATGCAATAACGATTGCATTGTGGATATTAAACAATTTGATAACTGATTTTTTCGACATGAAATTTACTGTTTGCGTTTATATTTTTTTTTTTAAATCAATGAATTTCTTTCTTGCTTTGAATATAGTTTAATTTGACAATTTGAAATATGGTTTCAATAAAAAAAATTATTTTGTTTAAAAAAAATATAAACTTTAAAATTTTATTCACCTCGCTGCTTTATATTTCGCTTTGATAACTTACTTTTTCTACCTATTGTATATTCTATCGATCTTTCAAATTGAATATTTTGAGTAAAAAATTTGTCATAAAAGCATCTAAGATCGTGAAATTTGGTATGCTGTACACATATGTTGAATTAAATAATGATTTTTTCAGATAAGAGGCCAAAATTATATCAAAAACGCATCCAAGAGCATGAAATCTTGTATTCCACACACGTCTACACAAATAAATACTATTGTATCACGGAAATCATATAGCCCCTTCAATCAATTTTTCAGACTTGAGAAAGAATATTTGGTATTTGGTATGTCCTTTGATCAATATTTTGTGGTTTCTTTTATTTCGATAGAAAAAAAATTGTTATTTTCTAATTGGAATATTTCTATCAACTTCGATCGATATTTTCAGAATTTAATTTTGTCGATCAAAAATATGCGTTATTTTTTAACTCAACTCTTTACGATTAAATTCGATCGATATTTTCCTTTTTATTTTTTAAATAAATATTAAAAATTATGAGAATATTGAAAAAAGAATAGTTAGGTTTAATAGAATTTTCACAGCTTAATCCAATTGACGAATTTAAATTCAATATGTTTACAAGTTACTGTATTTATTAATATTGAAAAAAAAAAAACACAGGAAAACGTATATTTTTAATTGAATAAAAATTAAAAAACTTAAAATATCAATTTAATCTGGTCGAAAAATTTTTAGTCTAAAATTAACGAAGTTTGATCCACAAAGCGAAACAAAAAATTATCAAAATAATTTTAATTATTTCCTTATTTTCAAAGAGTTTTTGATGATAAATAACATTACCAATTACTCTGGAACAAATATTTCAAGAAATTTCCTTTAAAAAAAACTAACAAAATGTATTCTAATTTAAAACAGCAATCTTTACTCAAAAAAAAATTAACAAAGAATTTAGATATTCACATTTCAAGTTTTTCTAAACAAGATTTAAAAAAAAAAGAAAACTTTACTTAAAACAAGGCATATATCTTCTTCACTTTGTCACTTTCACCACCCGCGAGAAGTAAAAAAATATTATTATTCATAAACTGCATTCGAGAATTCATTCAAAAGTTTTTTCGTGAATGCAAAAGTTACTCACCAATACCCTTCGAGAGGCCGGATATGCGTTCATTGAAAATTTTTATATAGGTTGTCATTATCGTCGTTACACTTGTATGTATGTATGTTTCGTTCTATAAGTATAGAAAAAGAAATAAAAAAACACAATTAAACAAACACAAATGAGTTTTACTCTCTCTCTTCTTTCATGAATTAAACAACACAACACACAATAATTTTTATATAAAAAATAAAATGATTATTGAATTAAAGGAAACGCGTATGAAATTTAAATATAACTAACCATATGAATATGTATTAGAGCCCGAAGATGCCTGTCAATCTCAGAATATTATATTTATGTAAGCACTAATATTTTCTATAGCCACGTCCGAGCTACTAGTACTGCACCGCACGAAAGCATTCACAATTCTAATAGCAAGTGCTTGGATTAGTCCATGCTAAGCGTTTTCTAGCTAACACACCGACAAACGGTCATACACAGACAGACTGATAGACGTTGGCTTGTGCGTGCTTGTGTGCACGGGTGTGTGCGTGTATTGGTATATTCTAACAAATATACACGTTAAAATAGTCGAATCCATAGTTCAAATAATAATAAAAAAAAACGTTCGAATATCTGTGCCTTGAATAATGAATTAGTTAGATTTGACCAGCCAACAAGTGTATACATGTATGTATGTATTTACTTTTATGTCAGCTAGGCAACAAGTTTATGTTATAACACATACTTTTAGACGAGTATACGAATTTTGTTAGTATTGGCCAATTTGATAACAAGCATTGGCCGATACACACCATCATACGTATAGCACACCTATGTGATGTGAATCAACTCTACCGAAACTTATTCGAAGGAACTTTTACTAGCGAAGAATAGTTTTCATTTGGTGATTTCAAAAAACCGTTGTTGAAAAAAATCACTGGTGTTCTCAGGCAAGTTTTACTTTATCTTTTAAGATGTTATTGGTATTGATATGTATTTTGCAAAGATCCTAAGTCGATATCGTTAAAAAAAGTATTAAAGGATAATAAATAAAATTAAATGTAATAGAATTAATAACAAAAAAAACCAAAAAAATCTATTATATTAAATTATATAAAACAAAAAAAAAAAAAAAACAAAAGAAAAAATAGAAAACAATTAAATAAAATTATATCAAATAAAGTGGAATAGAATCAAACAAAAATAATTAAAACCGAATAATCTAAAATAATCTATGAAAAAATCAAATAAAATAAAATAGAACAAAATAAAATAAAAGAAAAAAAATTAATTAAAATAAAATAAAATAAAGTAAAATTAAAGAAAATAACATTAAGTGAAATAAAATAAATTAATATAAAATCGAATTGAGTTAAACCAAAAAAAAATTAAATAAAATGAAATAAAAATATATATAATATATGTAATAAAATAAAATATGAAAAAAATAAATACACATGAAATAATATAAAATAAAATAAAATAAAATAAAATATAATAAAGGATAATACCCAAAAAAGAAATAAAAATAAAAAATAATTAAAAAAAATATAATAAAATAAAATAATTAAAGTAAAGTAAAATAAATTTAAATTAAATGAAATAGACTATTATGAAATAAAAAATAAATAAAATAAAAAAAAACAAAATATAATAAAATAAAATAATTAAAATAGAGTAAATAGAACAGACTATTATGAAACAAATAAAAATAAAATAGACTAAATCAAAACGAACACAAAATAAAATAAATAAAATAGTGAAACAATGAAGTGAACTGTAGCAATAAATATGGTAAAACAAAGTAAAATGAAAAAAAAAAAATTATTATTGAACATAATAAAATAATATTAGCTTAGACAATTTAAAATAAAATTATAAATATATAAAATTTTGTTAAATTAAATTATATTACTTAAAATTACATTACTGTCAAAAAAAATTTAAATAAAGCAAAAGGAATAGATTAAAAATTAAATAAATTAAAATATTATCAAAATAAAAAAAATAATATAAAACAAGTAAAATAATTTGGAACGAAAGAAAATAACACTACTACTGTCAATTTAAAACAAATTATTAAAAAAACATACAATGTTGAAATAAAATAAAAACTAATTGATAATATTATTGATATATTATAAAATTAAACAATGTAAATAAGTAAATGCTAATTAAATAAAAATAAAACAAACAAAATACAAACAAGAAAACAAAACTGAATAAAATAACAAAATAAAGCAATATGTATTAAATTAATTACATTAATTATTTAAAATAAAAAACATAAATTCATAAAATATAAAAATTAAATTGAAATTAAAAAATTAATAAAACTGTGTTATATTAAAATAAATTTCATCACATTAATTAATACTTTGAAACATTATATAAATTAAAGAGAAATTTAGTTACATTAACCAAAGAAAACTTCAAAGAATTGAATAAAATAAAATAAATAAATAATATAGAATAGAATAATAACATTAACTGAAATAAGTGAAAATAAAAAGGTAAATAAAATCTTATTTAATAAAGTTAATATAACATCAAATGAAAAATATAAAAAATATAAATCAACTAAATTGAAATTAAATAAATATTTATAATAAAACGTAATAAAATATAATAATATTAATTGAAATCAATTAAAATAAAATTAAAAAAGTAAATATCAATTAAATTAATTAAAATATCATAAAATAAATATAAATAAAATAATTCAAATATAAATTGTAATAAAGTATATTAAATTAAAGTAATAAAACAAAAACAAATTAAAATAATATTAATTAATTAAACTACAAAACATCAGCGCTTTATTTGAAATCTCGAAAATATTGTTGCAATAGTATAGTAGTGCCGGCGACAAGTTCAATCCCACCCATTGGGAATTTATTCTAAGCTAAATTTTTGCACGTACAAACTCTCAAATCAGTTTGTTAGATTATCTGTTTACAAAGTGGTTCAAATGACAGATTTTTTTAACATACTTAATATTATTTAAAACTATCCATCTATATATGAGCTATAACCAATAATAAAGTCTCAAAAATTTATTTAATTAAGTAAGACTCTAATAAGTTTAGCATTTTTATTGAAATAATAAGTTTTTAGAAACAAAACTTTTTTTAAATAATTTAAATAAATAAAATTACATAATTCTAGAATATTTATATCATACTTTAAAGACAGCGAAATAACAAGACCTAAGTTAATAATTCTGAAATAAATGAGTTTTACTTTATTGCACAATTGTTAACTGCCAAAACATTAGTTATAAGTATTGAGTTGTATAATAAATTATACTCCTATTCACAGCGTTATAAAATTTAAATATGCATAAATTTTTAATTAATTGATCGATATCATGCGCATCTCAGAGAATATAAATCAAATTAATAAAAAAATAAATAAAATGTTAATATAAAAATATGTATGTATTAATTAAACTAAGCTATAAAACCACAAAAATTAAAGTTAGCTGGAGAATTCTCACGCCATTCCAATAAATATTTGCAAAGAACAATGCAAAGAAGCATTAAACCGCAGTTACACGTACAACACTTTGGCTATTACATACATACTCGTATGTATGTATGTGTAAAGGTACTTGTAAAAAATTAATAAACACTTGCGCTCAACAACAATAACAATAGTAATAATTATCTAATGACTTTAATACTCGATACGCGAGTTCAATGACAAATTTTGGCTGATGCTACCACAAAAATTGCAAAGCTGCACACACACACACACACACACACACACACCCATATACAATGTCTGAATATTCTACTCGTAAAACGCCGACACAACAATTTTTCTGTTTTCTTTTTTGTTAATTCTTTATATAATTTTTGACGCCAACAATTGCCATTTTTGTAATATTATACAACAACAAACGTTTGCTGGAACATGGCATTCAAACAACTTACATTACTTACATACGTGTATATAAATATATAATTGAGTTGATGACACTTCACAGCTGTTGGCTGGCCGATTGGCCATTTAACTGAACCTTGGTTTGTGTGGCAAATAATTAGTGAATTTAGCAAAGAACCTCACCTCGTTCAATGCCACACCAACAGCAACAAAGTGGCATTGCTTATAACACCAGCAGCAACAACAGCAGCACGTGTGTAAATATGTTTGTGCAGGCATTGGAAATTGCATAGCGCAATAAATGCTGACGGCTAAAATACTACATACTAGGTATACTAGTATACGTTTTAACAACAACACTGACTCACTGCATGTGGCATAACCAAGTGGCAATACCTGAAAAATTATTAAATAAAAAATAAATCTTTGCTTGGGCAAAAATTCACAAGATCGAAGTCAAGGCGTTCGACTTTTTTTCACATTGAGATTTTTAATCACTTTATGTTTGCTTGTTGTTGTTGTGTGTGTTTTTTTTAATAAGCGCTCGGTTGTTGTTGCATCAATTAAGTATGCTGGCTAGGTAGAGCAGGTCTCTTCAAGCGCTTGTATTAAAGAATAAAATGAAAAAAGCTGGTAACCCTGATTTTCCCCGAGAAACGCTTTTGTTAGCTTGTAATCAAAATAATCCTGCGAAGGATGGAAGCTATATTTATGCTCGAGGATGCAAATCACTGGTGATTGAGAACTAGATTATATATGTAGTGATTTGGAACGCGCTTTATACAATTTACTGAGTCAAATCTTGGAATTCGGAAGCACTAAGTAAGTTTAACCAAATTTTTTTTGGCGGTTTTCAGAGAAAGTCGTAAATGCTACAATCACCTATTTGAAATTCAAGAGTCCTTGGAAAGTTTCTGTGAGAAATACCGAAAATAATCTGGAAGACATTTCACGACACTTAACAGAAATCTTTCGGATATATGAATTAATGGGAGAGCACATTTAAGAAAGGTATTATTCACAATTAAATTTCATGGACACTGAGATCTCATTTAAACAGTTTAATTTTTAATCAAAAAATACGTATTTTTATTTGAATTTCTTCTTCTCTTTCACTCGAAGAAATGCAGTTGCCCGGCGGATGAGCTGGAGAGCGGAGGAACGTCTTTAACCCCACCACATTGGACACTGATAGATTAAGGTATTTAATCCCCCTAGATCTGTTCCCCATAAATGGGGCTTCATGGTAAGAGAAGAGTCTGTTGAACAATTCTTCTCCCTCACGACATAAGCTCCTTAGAAAACCATTATTTGATTGCCTCGCTAAGGTAGATGCAGCTGGGCGAAGGCACAATAATAGGCTCGTGCATCTTAAAAGTCGATCAAAACACCACAGCTAAATCTCAATAAGAGTTCAGGCTTAATAGCGCTGGTCGTATTATCAGCAGAGGCATCAACTCAACTTAACTCTTTTTATCCTTGAATAGGATCATATTTTATGAAAATCTAATTAGAAACCAGGAATTTGAAGGCTTTTAGAAAATTCCACCTGTTGCTTAGGGAGCGCTCACTAGCCACGTGATCATATTACAATTTTTTTGGGACTTACGCCAGATGGAAGGAGATTTTGTTTCAACCCTCGACAATTCATTCTAAACCGCCTCCAAACGGCCGATGGATTTTTATGAGGAGCTTTTATTTCATATCAAATATACACACGGATGGCTTGACATTCGCTACCGAGGGACGACCGCAGTATTGGAACCCTGGTCTTTCGAATGGCGGTACGCAATGATGACTACTCGACTATGGCGGCCGACATGAAATAAGAGCTCTTCATAAAAAACAATCAGCCGTGTTTGTAGGCGGCTTTGAAAAAACTATATGTCCCTCCATTCGTGTGAAATACATCAAGAGGCACACCAAAAATTGAAATCGCTAAATTATTTTTAAACGCAGCTTTTATTTTATGTCAGAAACACAATTGCTTCTGACCATAAAATAAAAGGTTTCAAATGTTAGTAAATGAGAGTAATCAAGGCAAGCTCAGCCACTATGCCCTGCACTGAGACTTAGAGTCTTTAAGGTAATAGTAGTAGGTCTATCGACCCCCATGGTGGTTATTTTTCCGTCGGAAGAGGTCAAGTAATCAACGATGACAGTTCTTCAATAGGCCATAAAGTATAAAACCTAAGTTTGGCGAGTGTCGTGCGTGTGGACTTTGTTTTTTTTTTCTTTTTTTGCGTATAAAACTCAACCGCCAAAAAGTAAATTCTTAAAAAAAAAAGTATAATCTAAATAAAAGATCATACATTATATAACAAATCAGCAGTCTTTGACCATCATTTAACCCCAGTCGAAATTAATTAATTAGTTATTTTGTCAGCGTTTACAAAAACCTGCCTTTAGCCGCTGAGAGCTCTTTCATAAGAATTTCTAAATTTTTTTGCGGTATCAATTTAGCCATGAACTTCATTTTAATTCTTTGAAACAAAAAAAACTATGTCTCATAAATATTTAATGAAACTGCAAAAAAAATCAAACAAATAACCAGGCCTACTTCAGCGGGCCGAAATCAAACTCACTCGACTACTTCGATTCATACACGTATGTATGCGTAGATGTAAATGAAGCTGCTGCCTGCCACTTGCTGGCAGTGATAAAACTGCGGTTTTCTACAGATATATAGCCTTCAACATATACATATGTACATATTTATATTTTGGAAATTTTAAAGCTTAATTCTTAATTAGAACCCAAAAGTTTGTTAACGGAACATTTAAACCACCCTAGCGGTAGAAAATAAAACACACACACACTTGTTGCTACACTCATAACTATAATATACCTATAATAAAATATATATATATATACGTGTAGATGCAAAAAAGAATAAAAGTAAAAAATAAAAATAAAGGGAATGCAAATTGGACGGCTGCCAGCAGCATACCCACTTACGCATATACGCACAGTGACTTAAGGTCAGCAGGCAGTTTAAACACGTTTCACCGTCACCACTTCTGACTTGAAAAGCTTACTCATAAGCACAACGCTCGCTTAAAGGCGGTCTAGAATAAGCCTAGCCTAATGACAGTACCGGCCAAGAAGTCTGTAAAAGTCTGTGCGCATAGAGAGTGAATGCTTAATGGTACCTATGTAAGTTCGTAAGTATACCATATGAAGGTATTTATTTATAAGCATTAAAGCAATTAGAATTGGTAACTTTTTTTTTTGAGTAGTGGCAAATAACAGTTTAGTCTGATCGGCAATTGCTTATTTATAATTTATTTTCACTTTTGCTCGTTTTCTTTCATTTTCTATTTATTTAAATATTTATTTATTTTTTTTTTTATTTGATTTACTTGTTTACTTTTGCCTTTAGTCTAATCATGCCAATCGTTGTTTATCATAAATGGCAAAGGAAGTTCGAGTTCATTGTTCGTTTCGGTTTCATTGAAGCAAAGTGGCCAATTTTGGACCGCAAACCAAATGACGTCACCACCGCATGTCGGAAATCGGAAGTGACAATGATTTGCTAATAATTATTGTAAATCGTAAATATTTACTACTTATTATTGATTGGCAAGCTAGTAAAAAGAAGAATTTACAATATTTATTTGAATAAGATTTTATGGTGATATACACTTATGTATGTATGCATGTACATACGTTAGAAATATATGAGAATTAGTAGTTGGCACCACAAAGGGCTCAAATGCGTACAGTTCTGATGGAGCATAACAGGTTGGGAGGTCGTAAAATTGTATTTATAAAAATTCAGCCATTTAACAATTGATACTATATGTTAGTCATCCAGTGTGTGTAAGTAGCAAAACGTGTGGCTTTCTTATGAGTTTAGTTCTTTAAAAAAAAAACGAAACAAAGGAAACATTTTAAATAATATACAATAGTTTTTCAATATCAAGTCAAATCGAAAATTAAAAGGCTCAAAAAAATGTTACATTCAAATTATCAAATGGAATTTGTTTATACACTATTGGACTCGACGAACTTCATGCACCCCAGTTAAATGGCTCCAGATTAGGGCAGTAGTCTGCTTTAGAAGCTTCAAAAAATGCACTTTTTTCTTAAATCTATTCTAAAACTATCCAAGAATATGTTTTCAAATTTTCAGTGGCCAATTCGACATGTTTTAGAAGATAGAGCAGTTTTAGTGTTCGAGCGTCAAGCAGGTTCGAATTTATTTGTTAAAATGATCAGCTTGGTTTTACATCAGGCGAACATCAAATAAACTATAAAATATTTGTTATATTGGCCGCAATGCTGAGCACTCAGCTACTCCGTACTACCATATGGATTGCCAGGGTTCATTCGAGGCCTGGTTCTACCAACATCCAAAATTATAAAAATCTATTTTTTTAATTGCGGTCAGCCCTCGGCAGCGTATTTCTGACATGAAATAAAAGCTTCTCAAAAAAATCCATCGACCTTTCGGAGGCGGCTTCAGCATTAAGTTGACGAAGTCATATGATAAAGTTCAGATTTGGTAAGTAGTGCCGGAAAAAGAGGAGCTCGTCTCGAGACGTGCTTATGGAACTTTTGAATAAGTCTTTGCTGTGTCGAATTTAAATTAATATTTAAAATTCATATTACAAATTGGAGAAGGAGATCAGCCGAAAACCCCTTCAGAAATTACATAGCATAACTACATTTTATGATGTCATTATTCGATGGAACTCATTTCAGTTGAAGAAAATTTTTAGGGAGAAAATAAACGTCAAATAAAATTTCGAAAGATACTAAAAAATTTCTCTACTTGCTTCAGCCAATTACTTGTAAGTGCAAATATTTTACATTTTTATGAAAGAAACCTTCCCACAATAATTTTAAATACATTATTATATTTTTAATAAATGTCATACTTCGAAGTGTTAAAAATGCAATATTTAGGTGGAATTTATTAAGCACACAAATAATTACATACATACGTGTATATGAGTTGGAGAAACCCACCGACAAAAAGAATCATAAAATTAAAAAAAAAAAAAAAAATAAAATTATTTTTCAACGTTTACTCCTTCTTGCGGTTTCCACATGAGTCACTGCAGTAAACAATATATGTATTTAAATACCACGCGAATAGCATTACAAAGTGTTTGAAATAATTTAAATTTCGCGCAAAATCATCAAGTGAATTAAACGAAATACTTAAGTAGCCAACGGGAAATTCGTAAACACAACAAGATTAATGTTTAAATAAACAACAATTTGAAACTAAACAAGCTGCTGATGAAAAGCATAAATATGTTAATAATAGAATATTTAAACAAATACAATTAATTGCTTTTTAATTTGCACAAATATTGTCAATTAAATTGTAAAGAGAATACATAAGTACTTGGATGAGCATAAATAAATATATATTTTCATACATACATATGTATTTACTAATGCATGTGGCATTATGCATAAGCAAGCATAAGTAGCATCCATTGTTGTTTATTTTAATATCGTTTGAAGATTATATGCAAAGTTGTTGGTGTATCTCCCACATAAAAGCACTTACATTTGTTTGTTTTGGAAATCCCTTCTCCGCAAGAATGCCGGACAGGAATGAATGGGAAAATGCGAATGCTCCGGATCAGAGTATGGATCTGTCACTCTTCACGTAGTATGCTCGTGGACACCGTTTAATGGGACTTTACGGTAAGGGAATGCGATACAGGACATCACTTCTTTGACTGCCTACATGCCGTAGCAATGTCTGGAATAGGCAGTATCGCATCGTTTAGAAAGCCCACGAAATACTTCGTACATCTGAGATGAAAGCAAAGATAAACGAAGAATTCCTCTCTATTTAATAGATCACAAGAAAATCCGGCTCCAGAAAGGATGAAATAATCGTAATAATACCTGCGCGAATAAAGAAGAAGGACTGGCAGGTTGAATGAGAGCTCGAAAGAAGGATTAAACAACAAAAAAAAAAAACTCCTCTATCACTCTACCGTTAAGTTTTGAACTATCTGTCTATATGTATTTAATACAATCCTTTAAGTCGGATTGTATTAGTTGCTTTCTCATTCTTCTCCTCCGCGAATCAAAGTAAAAAAATTAGGCACACACCAGTTTATACCTACAGCTAACAAATTCAACACTTAAGGAAAGAGTTGACAACATGACCATCTTGTTTGTATGTTGCCATATCATCTTTGAATCGAATTGACATAACCATGTATACGAAGTTTAAATGGGGGGAATTTGGTGCTCAAATTTCAAATATTTGCCGATAGTTCATTTATAGGCGCAGAGAGCGATGGAGATCTTATCGTGTCTCGGAACGTCAGTGTTGTTTTTTTTTTTTTTGAGGTACAAAAAATAATTTAAATGTGTTTTCTATTTTCCATTCCCCACATCGTTCGTATTTTTTTTTTGTTTTTTGATTCTTTTTTGAAATATAATCAGGAAATCATAAGCCCACCATCATTTTGCATAACTTTTGACGTGCTGTCAATGTATAAATAAAATCATTGCAGGAATTTCATTTAAGGATCAACAACTTTTGTTGGCATACATCACACAATCACAACGCGTGTGTATATGACGCAACGATGCAACGCATGTGTTTAGCATGCGCAATGTGAAGCAGAAGAATATTTTTCTTCGCATTTTTCTATTTTTATAAATCGTTTTTTTTTTCCTTCTCGATCTACACTACACAATCTCAAGCGAGCGCGTTTATTTGTTTTTTATTTTTATTTTTATTTTTATTTTTTATTGTTGTTATTTTTATTTTAAACATACTCACGCATAACGCGCGCTTGGAATAACTAATCAAGAATTTTTGCGTAGCAACACGTTACAGCATACTCTTATACTTAATATATATTTCTGTAAATGTGTAAGTATGTATGTATGTAAGTTTGTATAAATTATTATTATTTTTTTTTTTTTCTATATCAAACACACGGAAGGCCACTTAAAGCGCAAGAAAGCGAAAAACGTTTAAATTCTTAGATTACTCTTTCTTAGCCACTCAAACAAAATACTGAGGAGTGAAAAAATCCCCTACAAAAATTGACAAATTAAGAAATAATGTTAATAAAATGCAAGCTAAGTTATTAATAATTTGTTGATCTTTTGTATATTAGGAATTTATTCTGACATTTCTTTTCTTTCAGAGTGTTTTTTTTTTTGCTTTTAAGTCCGTCCCTCAGGCGTGTTCGTTAATTAATTATAAATGCTAAATGTTAAATGTCTAATTTGAATTTTATTGGCTCGCGTACAGCACGTGTTAGCGGTTGATTCAAGCCGTCTACATTTTTATATTTTTGCAAAAAAAATTCAAAATTTTTATTTTTGGAATTTTTGCCTTAATTATAAAGACAAGGGAATGAGAATGCGCATAATTTAAATATTGCTCTGCTGTTCTTTTATATCACCACACCTTTCAATCACTCAAAGAGTTATCAAAGAATTATATAATAGCAGTATTATTATTACCAGCTATTATTACCATCTTCCGCAAATCAAATTGCGAATCCAATACATTTTACAGCTTAGCAAGATGCTTAGATGCTTTCAGAAAAATATAAAATATACACACACACATGCATACATATACACTGCCGGTCAATAAAATAGGCTCAACTTTTTTTTCTGTTCCGTTTTTTGATTCTCTCCTTTATGTCGTTAGCTAGCGCCGTAATATTTGTTGTACTTTGTAGAGAGATGTATGAGACATAATTAGGGGAAAGGAAAGAGCCAAATAATTGTACAGTTATGGTGTACTTCTATTTTGCTTTGCACTATACGCCAAAAAAATAAAGCTTTTTAGGCGGTAATTATAATATACTCAAAGATCGTCATATTAATTGGTAATATGTTGTGCAGGACTTTTATAAACAGCTAAGGAAAAAGATCAAAATATTGGCATATCGTAACAGCAACCTGTCTACCGTAAAACTAACAGAACAAATTAAATTTGGGAAATAATATAAAAACAAGTAATACACGTAGACAAACAGTTACGCCTTGCGAAAGGCAAAGAATCTTGCGAGCGGTAATCTATCTAAATATATATCATAGATCAACACACAGCATAAAACCACTGATCGTAGAGGTCTAAAACTTTCGAAAGTGTGTTCTGCGAATGACGTGGGCAACCAATAAGAAAGGGTTTTTCGGGAAGTAGACCTAGAACGCATCTATTTTGAAATTTTTCGATTTACATTCAAGCAAGTGGGCTTGGGATCGAGCTATTCGAAAAACTCATTTGCTTAATATTTGGAATAAAGGAAATCCCTTGCCTAAATTAACACAAAATTAGCTTTTCTTTCCGGGAAGTAAACCACGAACTGATCTATTTCTATTAAAATCGTGGTTTCGTTTAAAAAAAAAACAGCAAAAAATCTCATTAAAACCATCGAAAAATTCCATATGGACGAAGACGCGGACAAACTCTAGTCTATCTAAATATAATAGCGCTATACTTTAGATTATTACTTCCATGATCCGTCACAATAGTCATGATGGACTGCTTTCTGCTACTATGTAACAGCAGATTTTGAATTAGTTTCTACCAAAATGAATGCCTCACGCTGCATGGAACTTCTTTAAAAAGCATTTCCCCACTTCTCTAACACCTGTCTTGAATATTTCAGCAAGACAATGCCTGCATAGGTACATACTGTTCAAGAAGTAAAAAATTGGATCGCCGATCAAAATGTTTCTCTAATGGAGTGAACGCCTTACTCTCCATTCTCAATATTATTGAGAATGTGCAGGGATGACCCTCGAGAACAGTTTACGAAGGTGTGCGACAATTTGAAGAAGATGTCCAATCGCTAAAAAACGCCATCAATTTTGCCTGTACCGAGCTTACATTAAACTATTTAAAATTGCTTTAAGATTCGCTTCCCAACCGTATTTTCGAAATTATTTCTAAACAAGGAGGGTTACACCTATATATGTAATTTTATTTTAAATAACATTAAATATAACTTTTGTAAAATATTCATTTAAATAAATCTTAGGCCCTTAAGTCTATTTCATTGAGCTACAAAATATGTAAAGGTCCGCAACAAAAAAATATTTCGCTTTTTATATTTCACTCAAATTTTGGTTTTTTTGGTGGTAATACAATTTTTTGGTAATACAATTTTAAAATACGAACACTGAGTCTATTTCATTGATCGGGGCTGTACCATATATATCATATAAGTACAAAGAAGTTTATATGAAATAAAGGCATCCGCAATAGCCATTCGCTAATTACAAAATGAATTTAAAATTTCATTGCCAAACGCAAAAGTTGAGTAGCCATTAAACAGCAAAAAAAAAATGTATGCAAATATCGGTAACAATATAAAAGTGAGAAAAGAACAAGAAGCAGAAGCTTCAACAACACCTAAACACCGCCAATGGCCATTTTATGCATTAAATGTATTTTATTTGTTAATTATCAAAACACATTAGAACCTTTGATAGCTTCTCGCATAATTTGTAAGCGTAATGAACATACACCCATACGTGCATACATACATACCATATACAAAAAGAAAAAATAAAAAATATTTTCAAAGTACACGCAACATCTAACCAAAATTGGCAATGAATTGCGGTCGCATGCACAGCATCTGAGGTGGACACACTCAACAGTCAACAACCATTATCAACCAAACAACAACAACACAAAACGACCAAACACCTTAAGACTGTCATTGTCACCTTTATACCCCACAATGAATGGCGTTGGTCTATTATCTGTCATCTACCAACTGCCATTTGTTTAGGTAATTTGTTGCAACATTGAAAATACATATTTATTTATATAAATACAATATATATGTAAGTACGTATGCATATATGTATGTATGCCAAAGAATAATTGTATAAACACACATTGTACCTACACGTATTAAATTATTTGTTTTTAAAACATTTTATTTTGTTCTCAACTTTTAATTGCAGCAGCACAAAAACAAATAAAACAACAACAACTTAACATACATAATTGCAAGGCGTTAGAAGAAAAACAAAACTCCGGTCTTAATTGGTTGATTATGCCGTGGGACATCTTCTGTTCTTTTCACAAACACACATACATACACGTATGCGCGCAAATAAAGACTGTATGACCTTTGTGCATATAAGAATATAGACTTGATATGCTAAAATACCCACAACAATTAGTATTATCATTATTAGCAATCACAGTCACTGTATTATATAAATTGATAATCAAAAACAGCTTAGATTAAATTAGGTTGTCGTGGCTGCCGGACATCAAAACGCTTAGGCAACCAAACAGAACCATTGGTTAACCATAGTGTATTGTTTTAGCCGCCATCTGCTGGACGAACCGGGGTGTGGAACTAGCAAAAGTCTTTAAAGGTTACCACTCATAGAGTCTTCAGTCTACTCCTCCAAAACAAAGAGCAATCAGGCTCGTTTTAGGTTCTTTCTCCTCTGTATATGTCCGGCAGAAGTAGTTTGATAGTACATCCAGCTTTCCTGGGTGCCTGTCTAATAGAAGATGTCCCATAAGAATACCAATCATTGTAGATATTTCCTTTCTTTTTAGCAAAATAAGCTTTCTTGACCTTTATTTATTCCCCGTCGGTTGCATTACCCTAGTCGCATCACAGCAATTGAGTTAGCATCTGCGATGTGAAGAGTGCCACGCCCGAACTCTTCCATAATGGCAAAAATGAAGGGAAACTCGAATCATCCTCGTATGTTACTATGTTTAAGCACCTATTCTAGGTTCAAAGAGAACTATTTAGCCATCACTTTTTGTATAAAAATTATCATCCCGTTGGAAAGACCAGGGGAGATGGGCTTAGCTGTACAGCAAGCACGAAGAAGCAATTAATTGCACACTATTATTATATCGACTATAATCGCATAAGCCAGCAAAGAAGAAGAAATCTACCATAATTCTTTTAATAGTTTCATCAGTGGTAAACAGTTGCTTTGAGTAACGTGAGGTTTGCAGATATCGGCATGAGCATCGTCCTTTATGTCAAGACAGTTGTTGCAATATGAAAGAAAGTAAACAAAAAGCTGGTAGAGGAAGGGATCGAGGAGCGCTTATAGATATAGAAGCCAAGGAAATAGCTGACGAATAAGCTTATAAAAGGGTTATTTTAAAAAATATAAAAGACTAATATTTATTAGGCTATTGAGGAAAACACAGTGGAAGCTGCTGCATCGTCAAATTAACTGATTGTGATAACTAATTAAAAAGCCTGCAGAATAACAAACAATCAAAAACATATGACGCGAAGCTCGCAAAGCTACTAGCCATAAAGTTTTTAGACTTCAGGCTGCTGATATGTATATTACCTACATGTGACTCGGTTGAGGACAAAATTATAGAAAATATCTGCGAAAACTGTATAGTGAGTAACCAGCGAGTGGAATACGGAAGTGGATCTTATTTGGTTTGGAAAAAATTCATGATAACCAATGGACAATGTGCCCAAATGCCTATATTAGTGGGCTAAGAGAAGATGGAGCACATGGCAACATTGTGAAATCAACCCTAAAAATCCTCAACGCAATATCTTAACAGGATTGTTACTACTTTATTAGAGTTTCGCTATTCCCCGACGCCTAGATCGTTGCAACATAATATACCATATATGACGATCCGGCCGATTATTTTGTAAGTTTCATTGTCCTTGTGTTATATCCTTCTAGCGGCTAGGGGTTTAACGATTTTGTTGTGACTATGTACTGTAGCAGTCGTAAAACTAGGGTTGCCATATGGGCCTATTTAGAAATCAGTAGTTTCTCTAAATAGAAAAATCAACCCATCGCTGTGAGGGAAGGAAACATAATTATGCGGGGGAGAGAAAATTCTGTTTTGAGTATCAAAAGTTTGTACACAAAAAGTTTCTGGATTCCGGAAAGAAAAGGAAGTTTTTCAATAATATAATAAACATATTCTGTTTTATTTGCAAGCTATGAATTCAAACTTTAGTAAGCTACGCTTACTTTTGCAAAAACGTCACAAGTCAAACCAAAACCACTATGAAAAGCCGATAAAAAATTGTATGATTTCGTAGTACTGAATTTCAAACTGGCTTCTATTTTTAACATGAGACTTAATAAAACTATAACGGTACTTGAGTTGAGTGAGAGAACAAGAATGAGCTCTGAGCCAATCTGAGAAAAAGAGGAATTACTCACTTACATCAGTAAACGGGCTCGAAATCAATAGATTTACAGAAAAATCAATAGATATGGGAAGCCCACGTAGGACTATTGAGACAATTTTTGAAGAATTTGAAGAAGCAAATAGCAGACAGAAATGTTATCAGGAAATTATACTAGCATTATATTATATATAAAACAGTAAACGCCAAACAAGCAACAACAAATACTATATAGAAACTGAAGCATTTACAACAATAATGCTAATAAGTGCCTATAATAAAGTAAAGTGCACTTAACAACGTGAATTTTGCCACTTACTGTACAAAACACTTTACTTATAAGTGTGTCAATATATACACACACATACTTATATACGTGTATATGAAAGTATAATGATATTTATTTAAGTTGTAACTAGTAATTATCTGCCTCAAATCACAGATGACACTACTGTGTCGCCATATTTTCACTCGAAAGTGTGAAACCCTACAATAATGCAAGCATATTTGTACGTATGTACTCGTACATATGTATGTAAATATAGAAAATAATTTAGTAAATATTTTCCCTTTCACAATTAGTTAATATGTTGTATGTGTGCATTCTTCTGTTGTCATTCGGTTTCAAGTTAAAATTTGTTGACATATTTTGTAATGAATTGTTGACATTTTTATTGTGTAAACTTGCATTTTACTTGTAAATATTTACAAAAAAATGATTTTCTATAATGAAATTCCAAAACGTTATTTGTATGTTAATTCCTGTATGTATATATGTACGTGTATAAGCGACAACATACATACATATTTTCACACATAAACGATTTTTTTTTTTATTATTATTAATAATTATTTCCCTTTCGAAGATGACTACATAGAATGCGGGCGTGTAAGCATTTTACGCATGTATGTATGTATGTATTTATGGTATGTATGTATATTCATTTGAGTATGTCTGATGTGATGAACTATGCTTAGACATAGTTACAAAACTTTTTAAATAAGTTTACACTTTAATTACTATGCAAATATTCTTTATGGACAGACACCTTAAATATCGCAAGCACATCACAATAGTGTACTTTTGTGTGTGCGTCTTAGTGATGAAAATCTCGAAATATGGATTTTTTTGTAATCTTAATCCCGAGGATTTCATTGAATTTTTATGAAGATAAAAAGAAAGAGAAGATGGAGTTTTTAGCTCATTATTAATGTAATTGTTCCAAAATTGTTCACAGTGCCGTGTCTAGAAACATTCGTACGACCTCTGACCAAAAGTTGAATAGGATGTCTGACGCACAATTTATTCTTGGGCATCTAAAAAAAATCGACTCTTTAAATTTAAGTAAGCCTCGGTTAAGAATCTTGATGACAACCACTGCAAGCATTTTAAGCACCATGATTAAATGATTTAGCTCTGGAATGTTCGATTCATGTTTTAAATCATTAAGCTTTTTGATTAAAACTCAAAATTCAAAATCCCGAACTGCGTTATAAAAAAAGTGTCACTAAGCAGTGCACGTGTTTGCTCTACGTGTATGTATGTAGATGCGCTCAGTTTGTTTTGTAAACATCCGTCAATTATCCGTGAAGCCGCGCCGATAGCGTCACTCATTTATTTACCTCCTATTTTCTTTTCTAGTATAGTTTATTCTAGATTTTTTTGTTCTGTTTTGTTTATTTTTTTTTAATTTTTGGCTATGTTTATCCACCTTCGGTTAAGGCGCATCACCCGATCGTCAATTGACTATGACTATACGACTCTGTCACCAATAACAACGTCAAAGCCCTAATACCACCACCGCCGGTGTGAGGAAATGTTGAAATTGTTGCTGCCGTTGGTATTATTTATGTGTGAATTTTACAAATTGTTTGCTTATTCAATTACACTTCGACACATTTCCCACAACACTTAGACAGGGGAACATAAAAAACAAAAACAATATTAGCAAATATACAAAGATCATTGGCAGTAAAGTAAATACAAAAAGGTGATTATACGCTTATTAAACGCCATGCAACTCTAAGCACACGTAAATATAACCCTGGAGGGTTGCATTTGAAGCCTGACTTAATTTAACTACGATTTGAGCATCTAGTAAGGGGATAATTGAATTAATTATATCTTCAATTCCTATTTGCATAAGACTTTTTAAACTTTACTCGAGAAACGTGCACAACTTTTGTTCTCACCTCACGACTGCCTGACAGTCACTTCGAAAACTCAACACGTGCTATTGCACACTCTTCCTCTGCTTTGATTACCCGCCAATTCAATGTGTAATATTTTCTAATTTAAATTCTACTTTTCAATTTGATCGACTTTTCCCCCCATTTACACGTCAACCAATTGCCATTTCTGTACATTGCCATTGTCATTGACTTTATTTGTCAATCGAGCTGCCCATAATTAGATGAGCAGCAATCTGTACACATCAACATCACCTACCACCACAGCTAACACCTTACCTCATCACCTCATGTGTATTTCCCCTCATGTCGCCAGCTTCTATTGTATCATCATACCCTCCTTTTCACATTAGTATTTGTTATCACAGGTAAAGCTCATTAATTTACTCAAAGCATAATTTTATCTGTGTAAAGTATAAGCATATGAAAAATACGAACAAAAGTACTCGAATTATACGAATTTATTGAATTAAGTCACGTCGAAGTGAGGCGACAGCCAAACTGGGCAAGCGGGAAATAATTTACATTAAATGCAAATATTACTCCCATTTTCTTGATTCACAGGAAAAAGAGCGAACAAATTTTAATTTAGTTCTACGTTAATTTAAATTCGTTTAATTATATTTCAGTTAACTCTATTTTAATATATATTTATTTATTTTTAATTTCATTTTATTATATTTAATTTTTCTATTTTTGTTTAATGCTATTTTATTTTATTTGACTTTATTTTTATAAATAATATATTTTTCTTTGTTTTATTTTATTTTGATTTTTTTTTTTTACTATTTTATTCTAATTTAAATAATTTTCTTTATTTTAATTCATTAAACTTACCCTAATTTAAGTTAAATTGGTTTTATTTCATTAAAATATAAATATAAATATAAATATAAATATAAATATAAATATAAATATAAATATAAATATACATATAAATATAAATATAAATATAAATATAAATATAAATATAAATATAAATATAAATATAAATATAAATATAAATATAAATATAAATATAAATATAAATATAAATATAAATATAAATATAAATATAAATATAAATATAAATATAAATATAAATATAATAATAAATATAAATATAAGTATATGTCTGTCAAGCTGTCTGAAAATTTTAACTTTGCGTTTGTGTTTCACTTAAGCAATTATAACTTATATATGTATTTATTACTTATTTATGTGTAAAAATTATTAAACCGTATGCGCGTATTTATTTTGTGCGTATCTGACAGACTTGCTATTGGTTTAAATGATCATTTGTTTAGGTTAAGGTCAGCCAGAAAAAAATTAGTTTATTTTGTTGTATAAAAAAAGAATTGGCAAAGAAAATAAATATTAAGTGATTTGAGCGTCAATTTAATATAGAAAAACCATAAATGTTTTAAATTAATATAAACGATTAATATATATAGCAGAACAATATGTATTTATTTAAAGTTTTATTTTAGTTTAAAAAAAAATAAGAGCTATGTTTAGGTGTTAAATGCTCAAATGTGATTTTAAAGTGTTCACTTTCGAAAATTGCGTGCTAAAAATTGTTTCCTAACCAAGCAGTAATTATTTATGAATAAAAATTCTTAGCCAAGGCCTGAGATTGTAAAAATTAACAAGAACCAATTTTTAATAACTGAAATTCGCATAACTGACCAGAGTCAAGTTCAAAGGCGATAACAGTAAAACAAAAAATAAGTAAAAGAAACTTCAAAAGACTTAAGTGACGAACTCGTTTAGCTCTCAACAATATAGGGTGTTGCTTACTAACTTTCTTTGCTGGCGTAGACACCGCTTACGCGCTTATAGCCGAGTTAACAACATTGCGCCATTCGGTTCTTCCTTTTGCTGTTTGGCGCCAATTGGAAATACCAAGTA